>JAECUM010001482.1:0-89824 GCA_016617855.1 Megalonaias nervosa
CAAAATAAAGATCTTGATTCTTGAAATGGTGTCAGATTATAAATCAGTCTTGACGTCAGTCTTTCCATGGGTGGTCTTCATTCATTGGATGTTCAGATGTTAGTCAGTAATGTCAACCAGCCCCTCCATGGTGGAATTGCCATTGGCATGCCAGCTGGAGCACAGTGGTGATTTGTAGATATTTATGGCTCCACAACAGAGCATTATTGTGGAGCAAAAGTGGAAGGGATTAAGTCCCCCACCACAACACGTTTTTAAAAAAAAAAAGAATTTATGAGTTGTGCTGTATAAACACTGCCAGATAAGTGTGATTATGCCCAAACTGTCAACACCTTTGCCCCAGTACTCCAAACCCCTTGATCTATAAGGTGTTTACCAAGGCATTTAATATTTCTTCGGTTATGTTGAAGAATGAAATACTTCATTCTGATATTTTGTGGACAATACTGACCATAATCAACATTCTTTCTATGTTTATACACAGGTTGTCATAGTGCTTGAAAAATGAAGTTTTTGAATAATCCAGTTCTATTCACAGTTTTCCATGGTTTGAATGTCCTTGAGAAATGTTTGAAATTAAAAAGTATGGCTTGAAAACTAAAAAACTCCATGCTGTTTGAAAACGTTTGTTAAATTTTTGAGAAAAGAAAGCTTGCATTTTTCCCAAGGCCAGTGCATTTTTATATTTTAAATAGTAGTAATACATGAACTGACATTGTCGCATTGCTTACCTTTACAGGATGCAAAGTCCTATGTCTGTGCAATATTATATTATTTGATTCCTTCCTGCTATTTGTATTGAAGGTTCTAAAACTTCCAAAAGAACCAAGTCCCAGTTTGATGCCTTCATCACAACTAACATCCTGTTTACTATCCTCTTTGACATGTGGCACATGAGTTATTAACACAGTGCAGGCATATTATGTGCCATTCATATTTCTTTTGTTTTATGATTTTGGCACAATGATTCTTCTGGTCGCTCGATGAAAACTGTTCTGACTCAAACTTGGAGCACTGATCTGTGTGTGTCAGAACAAAGATGTTTATTGTTGTGTCAGGCTGGTGATTAGGGAATTTTTTATTTAAAGCAGTGTGATTCATGGTCACTTAATAGCGGACAAAACTTCTTTTCTTTACAGAAATGAAGGTGTGTGGAATGAATATGAATTGTAACCTTGAAATGAAGTCATGTGGCATGAATAGGGTTGTTTAACAGTGGACCTTGTGTGACGTCATGAATCACTACCTTGTATCTAAATATAGATTCTAGCTCCTGTTTCAGACAGGCAAATAATAATATGGCATGAGAAAATGAATAGTGTAAATTAACTTTTAATCAGTATCATGAAGCAGTAATCAATCTGACTGTTCGCTTTGTAAATGCTCTGCTTGTTACCTGATAGTCTATACATATGGATGCTGTGTACTATTTGTTGATCTTTTTAACACTGTTAACCTGTTCTTCTGATTTAATGCACTATAATACTAATGTACACACACAGTTGCTTTAAGATCCATTTTAAACTTGTTATATATTTTTCTGATATTATTCTTGTATTCTTTCAATGATTTTAAAATTTGACTTCTTTTGAATTTGTAATAATAATAATAATAATAATAATAACTATAATAAATAAAAAAATACATAATCATAAACAAATTAATGATTCTTTTGTACTAAATTCAGCTAATGTTAATGGAAAATAGCATGTGCAGAAATGCTGGTAGGAAACATCCCGCTTATGAAATGACATATGCACCCCTCTGGACTTCCTCTCCCCACCCCATATGAATTTTAGTCAACATATTATCGTTTAATCATTTTTTTGTATAAAGTTCATGATAAAAATGGATATATGAACTTGTAGTCTTTTTATGAGTCCAGGCCCTTAAGTCTTTGTATTGTTTCTGTAGAGAATCTAGGCTTCTTGAAAAGTAATCCCTTATCTTATCACATTATATAATTTACCAGTCAGCATGATGCTTGGTGTTGTTATTTTTTCATCATAAATATAGCAGGGAATAGATTAATGACAACCTGTTTCAATGTTCCTCTCTCTCTCTCGCTCACTTGATCTCAGAATTTCCCTATATGATTGCCTAAATGATAGATTGAAATCCTTTTTCTTTTCATCATTTACAGGCATTTGTGATGATTTGTTTGTAATATGCTGATGTTAAAAAGAGGAGAAGTAGGGCCTACTCAGAAAGTATAACTGGTTTATTTCTGCATTTTTTGTATTATACCATTAATAATGAAACACGGGTACAGTATATACTTAATTATAAGTTTAGTGCAGCTGTATGGATCCAGATCTTCCATCACATAATGCACTGACAGATCTGGGTCCATACAGTTTGCTGGGATTAATCAGTAGAACAAACAACATAGACTTTGATCTGCTGGCACATTATGCAATGACAGATCAAAGTGTATGTTGTTTGCAGTAGGATTTAACTTGTATATGAATATAGATGGTACATATTCGAGGAAAAGAATATTTGTTTTTGTTTTTTTTTTTAAAAATGATTTTGATAATGTATCCTACACAAAATTGAAGTCTTTCTTTATAGTGTAACATTTATAATGAAACTTAAAGTATACATTCAAGGAAACAATATCCCATTTCCAGTTTTTGATATAACGTTTCTGAACATGCACTACACAAAAATCTGTTAGTTTTGTTTGATCTGATTGTGCAGTAGCTTCTCTATTCATGTCTGTTTGGCTTTGTTCTAGTATGGTGTCACACATAACAATAAACTGAGCCCTAGTCAGGGGAGGTAATGCAGTTGGTTGTTTGGACATCCATATTCTTCATTACTTCTCACAGTAAATTTCAGGAAATCAGCTGGAGTAAATTTAACCTGAGAAACATGTTTTTAATCTATGCATAATGTTCTACGACAAATGTGATACATGAACATTTTGAACATTTGTTCCATAATTAACCTTCAAGCATTTAGTCATGTTTGATTTTCACGTTTTTCAACAAAATGTAACTCAGTTTTGGATCTCATTTGACTTAGAACTTTGACCATCAATTTCATCTTATTGAGAGGGGGGATGGGGGGCTGAGTTGTCTAAAGGGCTCACATTTACCGATCACTGCCATCTCACTTCTGTCCATGAGGGTTCGAGCCTCGGGTTTGGCCTATGTGGATATGTGAGAAAGCTTGCCAGTTGCTTCCATTGGGTTGTTGTTTCTTCCTGGGGTTTTCCTGGGTTCCTTCACCAGTTATATTGGTCACCATGTGTAGCCTATTATGTGCTGAAAATTGGCATTTAGCCCACAACAACAAAACATATTTGTTTGGGCCTTTTGTTGTATAGGCACATTTTTTGTATTTGCCAACAAATTTTTACGTAGTTTTGTCCGCTATTATACTTGGTACTTTGCCTCTTAATTACATGTTACTGGTTAGTGGCATTTGTGCATAGGATTTAAAAAAAAAAAAATTTCCAACAAAATTTTACGTAGTTGTTGCTGCTGTTAGACTTGGAATCTTGCCTTTCACTTGGATCTTATTGTTTGGGGCATCCATGTTGTATTGGATTTTTTTCAGAAATTATTTTCCATCAAAATTTTAAATAGTTGTCATCTCAGTTAGACTTGGAAATGTCCATTCAGTTAAATCCTTTTGAGGACATCCATTTTGTAGCAACACATTTTTCATTTTTTTTTGTTTCTCTTTTTCCCTTTACCAGAGCAAAGTTTATAAAATGATCAAATTATGTTTAGTCAGCTTTAATGGAGTTTAATGGTTAGTGATAAAACCAAACTAGTGATTTTTCTCTGTACAACCCAGCAAATAGATATTTTAAGATGTATGTTTACAGATAATAATTACAGTAGTTTTCACTTTTTTTTCATACAGGAGCTACCTGAATTTCCTTGTGGATGAAATTGTAAACCCAAATAGGTTAGTGTTCCTTTACCGCATAGAGTGTATAGCTTTGTAGGCAGCTGATGTATATGTTTCAAATCACACAGTGCAGTGGGCTATAAATAGAACACCTGTTACCTATTTGACTCCATGTACATAGGTCTGTCTGTTAACTGTATAGCAGTATAGCATATGTTACGTTCAACATCAGTTTGAACCATTTTACATTTTTTGTATGCATCTATTATGTGAAGAATGATTTAAGAGTCAAATCTGATCATTATAGTTGTATAATTATTTTTCATGGACAAATTTTTTATGTGCTTTAAAATCTTGAGAGAACTCCTTCACTGTCAAGCCAGTGAAGCTATGTGACCAGCCATAGCTGCTATATCTCATACTTGAAATTTACCAGTTCTTTGTCTATGTCTAGATCGCTAAATCATCTAAATTTGATAAATTATAAAAACTCAGTTTGCCTACATCAACATTAGAGCCTTTACCTAAGCTATTGAATCTTTCATTGTTGTGATTCTAATCATCCAAACTCTTGAAAGGACTGAACAAAATCTGCAGCTGCCATTTTGGAGAGTGGAGAATCTGATCCAGTTACATTAAATAGCAGATTATGACTAGAGCTTAAACAGCGAACATGTGATCTAATGTAATGGTCATTTATATCAGTGAATGTAGCATCTAATAAGGGGTTTTCCGCAAAGGTGGCACTACGAAAACTAGCTCAAAATGGCTGGTGTTTACAGAAGACATCCAAACTCACTTCCATCGGAATGGTGTAGAGGTTTCAAAACTCACTTCCATGCAAATTGGGTAGAGGTGTCCAAAGGTGCTTCCATGAGAATGGGGTAGAGGCATCCAAAGACATATACATGGGGTAAAGGGTGAACTACATGTGGTGTATCACCTGTAGATTCATACATGTAAAGTCATAGCATTTAATGAAAGACTGAGGAGTACAGATGATAGCTATGATTATTGGAGCTGATATGGACATTTCATGCATGTAAATACTGGTACTTACTATACTGGTTTCATAAACTCGTGTGGCCCTGAGTGGCTGAGTGGTCTAAAGCACTCATCTTGACTGATTACTGTCATCTGAGCTCTGTCATCATGGGTTCAAGTCTTCTTGGGCTTGACTAGTGTGGGTATTTGAGAAAGCTGCCAGTAGCTTCCCATGGGTCAGTGGTTCTTACTGGGGTTTTCTGGAGTTCTTCCTCGACCAGTTATACTGGTCACTATATATAGCCTATCTTGAACTGAGAAATGGCATTAAAACCCAGAACAACAAACAAATAAACTCAATGGATGTCAGAAAAACATTCTTTAGTAAATATATTCTGTGCTATATAAAGTTTAAGTTCAGATATTAATTAGATGGGGTGTGCAGTTTGATTAATTAAAGTTGTTGGGTATGTCTTCAGTGAGTAGAATTCAAGTGATGGTACCAGGCTAGCATTGTATATGAATTAGCTCAGCTGTATGACTAAATCCCTTAATGAGAAAATGAAATGACTGGTATATTCTTATGATTTATAACAAAATACAATGCTGATGGCTATTGTAAAGACCCGGGTGAGTTTTTCACATGTTACCTCTCTTAGTAAACTCTTTTGTCAGTGATCACAAGAAATTGAGTGTCAAAATGAAAATCTACCACTTGACATGCACATGAAAAATGTGACTTTATTGATGCAACTTTGCTGAACTTTTCTTATTTGGGGACTTAGACATTGTTATGATAGAAATATAAAACTCAATGTTTTACCTCTACCACTTTTTATTTTTGTTTTATCACTGAACTAAACAATATTTCAGATTAAATTAATGAGCAATATATAGATCGTAAGTGCAGATGTATAGTGATTACACAGAAGGATACATATTTGTGTACTTAAAGCTTAATGCACATCAGTTAATAAATACATTGTATTTGTCTCTGGGTGGAATGTTGCATAAGTGGCCTTTTCTGTTAATGAATTTCACCCCCATAAAATAATAAAATAAATATTTATATAGCAAAGCAAAATTCATTGTAATTTGTAGTAACTTTAAAAAAGTACTTTACATATTAATGCTATAAACATTACCACTTCATGGAGAAATTTTATTCTATTAATCTCATTAAATTGTTCACATTATGGTACTAGAGCAATAGGCTATCAATGTGTATGCTTTAATTAAAATTAATTGCTTGCAAATTTGAGAAGTTTTGTCTTTTAAGTGTGATTCGAAAAAATACGAATGTTTCACACTATAAAGGGATCCTTTACTTTCAGAAATTTACCTCTGGCCATAGGGATCTCCATGACCCTGGTTATTGTGTTTTACCTGGTGGCAAATATTGCCTATTTGGCAGTCCTTTCACCGGCAGAGATGCTGCTGTCCCCTGCAGTAGCTGTGGTATGTAGCATTAGACGTGAACATAATTTAGACAAAAGGATTTCTTAATTGTTTTCTTTTGTTATCTTGCCTGTGAATAGTGAGAGGAAGGTTTCACTTTTGTGGTGTTTGTGCCAAGATTCTATGCCAAGTCAGTATTTACAGAAAGCTTTATTGTCAGTAATGTTCATAAGCAAGAATGGTACCTTTGTTGTAAAGACAGAAAATATGTTGAAAGTTTCCAAAAATAGTTTCTACACAGAACAGTGCTTATTTTTAAATATTTTTATTCAAACAAGATGCCACAGAGTTCAGAATGCAGCTTTTGGATTTTTGAAAATTTTTATCATTATGATGGTAAAATTTGATATTTATGCAGATTATAATTGGTAAAAAATTAGTGAAAAATAGATGTTGATATTATGTGCACCCAGGATGCTCAAAAGTGCTATGTCAGATTAGGAACTGCTAAATCTGACAATTTTTTTTGAAATATTATTAGAGCGAAGTAGTTAAATTCAGATAATGTTTTTTGAAAAATATGTACTTAATGCTTGATAATAAAAAATTAGTAAAATTGTTTTTTTATTCCTTTGTAATAGCACTCGAGTATCTTTTAACATGTTACTTATGAAAGGGAATTCATCAGGAGACTTGTGTATAAAATTACGTTGTTCACTGATGCTTGTTGAGAGAATCTGGCCAAGTATTCTTAGTTTCTTTTTCAAATACATTACTCTTTGAGAACATCACCTACCTTGCAAGTCCAGCTGCCACTGAGATGCATACTACATAGGGGAATCAACCTTGAAGGTCTAGGTTGTGGGTTAGTTTTGGACCTTTCTTCATGTTGCCCATTGTATAACATTAGTCATTTGAGATTAACAGATAAAATGTACTATATCATAGCTGCCAACTGTCTCGTTTTTTCTGTATTTGTCCCGTATTTTGGGCCTGAATACGGGTGTAAATTTTTTTTGGTTAAAAATCCAAGGTTTTTTTCAAAAAAAAATAATAAAAAAAAAAATTCCTTGCAAATTTCTGTTTTGACTGGGACCCGGTTCCATTCTTAAAGTAAATGTGTTGCATGTATAAAATATGATTGGTCCATTCGAAATTGAGGCTATCATGCTTGTCTTTATCTGCCATATTGGATTTCGCAAACAGTTACCGCTGTAACTGTATCTCATCTTCATAATATTCAAATTCTAATCATGTTGAATAGGAAAGCAGAATATTCAGAATTTGCTCCAGGAAAGACAAGAAAACAGAACTGGAAGGACGATTGTGCCATCTTGTTTAGATTTGTGAAACCATCTAGTAAAGGAGAAAACTTTACGTTTTGCAAACTGTGTAATGTGATTTCGCTATTGGGCATGGAGGCGTACATGAAATACAAAAGCATGAAAAAGCTAATAAACATCAGCTTGCTGCTTAATCGTACACAACTCAGCCTGAACTTGGATGTATATAAATACCAGAGAGAACCTTGATGTAATTTGATTGAAATTTGGTTTATTAAATTTCTTTCAGAAATGAACCTTCCTCTTTCAGTTACTAGTGTTGCTGGCGATTTATTTCACACACGTTTTCCAGACAGTAAAATCACAAAGGATTACTCATATGCTAGAACGAAATCAGTTCAGTAAGAAAATCACACAGAATTGAGATCATCAGTGAAAGTTGGTACATTGGAATCGATAATGATTGAAAAAAAAAACAAGGTGTGGAAAAGGCTTCTATAAACAGCCTGTGTCTGAGTGTGTTGTACTCTTGCACCTTCTGAATGGGCACCCGAATGGAATAGGGTGCCCATCCAGAAGGTGCAAGCGTGCAACACATGCATCTTTGACATTAATTATTATGTAAGGCACTGTCCGACTTTACTGATGGTTGTATATGTTGTAAATAGTTACATATGCATTAAAATTTTAAAAATCAGTATTTGTCCCTGAAAATCAGTATTTTTGTCATAAGCAGTCAGTATTTTTGTACTCGGGAGTTGGCAGTTATGCTATATTTGTCATGTATCATAATGGGTACATCATGTGACACAATGGATATCTTCTTGGTCAAGGTTACAGGGTAGTATTTTAGTTTTCAGTAACACTTTCCCTTGGGCTATTTAACTTTTGAGTGGATAAAGATAAATGAATGAAATGTGGTTTACGTGTATATTGTGGCTTGAAGATATGTTGTATTCCACTTCCTCTCTGCAGGTTCACAGTGACAGGTACATATTTTATGGTTGTTTTATGTCTGTTTTATACTGTAAACTTTGAGGTTCTTGGATGAAAGGTTTGTCGCAACTCTTCCTGAATGGATGATCAGATTGAAATGGAGTTTACACCAGTTTCCTAAATTTGTACAAAAATGTTTAACCCCTTTTTACTGATACATTTCAAGTTGAGTCAAATTTATGATGTCCAAACCTCTAAATATGCATTGTATTTGTGCAGGTGAGTTATCTTTGTATTGCACTTGCTGTAAGTATACAGTTTAGGATAGTTGACAACAGCACAGCATCCAAGCAAAACTGTTCCACAGCTAACATCATTCAAGCCAAAGGGTGCAGTTCTGACACAATGGTCACCAGGTGTGATCTGACAAACATTACAACCCAAAGGGCTTCATTTAATCTGGTGGAACCTATATCAGCAGCAAAACATACTATCGGTCCAGGTCATTCAGAAGCTTCAAAATGACATGGGTTACTCTACTTCTGCGCTCATTTTTTGACCGGGTGTTGTGTATGGCCATTTAGAAAAAAATTTGGGGATTGCAAATAATTTACCTGTTTCATTATTCCTGAAGATTCATACACATATCATTTTCAGCCTCCCCTGACATCAGTCGTTTACCTGGATTTGAATTCTAATGCGTGAGTAATCATTTCCCTCGAAAATTTATTTTGGACAAAATATTTAAAAAAATTGAAAATTTAAGTACCATCTTTACCTTGTGTTTTGGGAATATTAAAACAATTTCCAATAAAACTGTTGGAAAATGGCTTGGGATGGAAGTTGGTTAAGTTTGACTGTTAATTTTTGTTCCTGGAGTCAGATGATCAGTGATTTTTGTTAAAATGAAATTGGAACCTTTGTTTATATACCTCTTATTTTAATATATTCTATGGAAATGCTTTTGTTTCGAAATAAGAAAATACCTTCATCAGAACAACAGGCAGTGTTTCATTGGACATAATTATTGGACCAATCCAATGGCCTAGTGGTTAGAATGTCCACCTTGGATGCTGGAGGTTGCGGGTTTGAACCCCGACCGAGTCATACCAAAGACTTCTAAAATGGTACTAGCAGCTGCCTAGCTTGGCGCTCAGCATTAAGAGTTAGTGTTAGGACTGGCTGGCCTGGTGTCAGGATAATGTGACTGGGTGGAACATGATGCTACCTGTCTGCGGCATGATGCTTCAATGTTAGACATCAATATAAACTGGCACACTGCAGACATTGTAGCGATATGACTAAAAAAATTGTTAAAGCTACGTTAAAAGTCCAAAACACACACACACACCTTTTTATAATCATCTCATTGTTTTACAAGATTAATTTGTGTCTGTTTAATCGTTAGACTGAACAGAGACTTTCAAGGACTATTGATGCCTTATGTAAAATGTCCACTCAATATTGCTTCCTGGATTAATTTGATTGCAGTTATAATCCCAAGTATGGGTAATAATCATGTACACTCCATGTAAAGATAAATACTTTAATTTTGCCATCTGCTTAACCAAGATTTTTTGTTATTATTGATTCACAGAATCTGTTTGAAACACAGTTTACAATTTAGATTGGGCATTAACCGTATGGCATATGAGGGACTGATGATCTTAATAGTGAAATGGCTTACATGCAACAGATTCAAACAATTTTCAACATTTAAACAGTATTAGGAAAAGCTGATACTTACTCATTTTATTAATTTTTCCCTTCATTTAGCAGATGCTGTGCTTTATCTCCAAGAAAACTATTTTAAAACAGAACTTCTCATCATAACTGATACAGATTTTCGTCTGTCATGATTGTCAATTGATGTTCACTTGCAGATGACAGCTATACAGTATAAACTTTAAGAAATGAGAATTTTGTTCTATATGATAGCAACGTAAATCTGGTTGATGATTTGCTGACACCTTTGTTGTCATCATTATCGTCTCTATCACCACTCTTCAATAATGACACTCAAATCCAGAAAACAATTACCACGTATCATAGGCAAAAAAGGGGCCCTGAGTGGCCGAGTGGTCTAAAGCGCTCTCCGTTATGGATCACTGCCATCTCACCTCTGTCTGCGTGGGTTCGAGTCTCGGGCTCGGCCAATGTGGTTATGTGAGAAAGCTTGCCGGTAGCTTCTCGTGGGTCGGTGGTTCTTTCCGGGTTCTCCCAGGTTCTTCCTCCACCATTAATACTGGCCGCCATGTATAGCCTATCTTGTGTTGAAAAATGGCGTTAAACCCTATAATAACAACATCATAGGCAAAGACATAGACCCCATTCATCCCTGGTATTATGGATTACAATAGCAGTTAGTAACATGCACTTTAGTCTGGTTTACACTCACGTTTACAAAGGATTAAATCAAGGTCAGTGGTGTTTATATCAGTTTGTGCAATGAGGTCATTCATAGTAGTGCCGAATGCACGTTTTTCTTAAAAATTGTGTTGCTGGTCGTGTTCTGCAGATGGTTACTCATGACAATTGGTTTATATAATAAATTTTATATTATTATTATTGTTGTTATTATTATTATTATTATTATTATTATTAATATTATTATACAGTTTAGATTATGATTTCTTATGAACAGTAAAATAGTCACTTCCATCAGTAATTGATGTTAGTTTGCATGAAAATCTTTGTGTATCTATGAATCATGGAACATTATTTTAATTAGATCTGAAAAGTTATCTGCTACCAGAAATGGGAGATTATGTTTGGCAGTTTGTTGGGAAATAGTGTCTTAGCACGTGCAACTTTACCCATATTTCATATAGATTCCACGAACATGGAATTTGAGTGATGGCATATTTGTTATTGCGGTTAACATGGTTTTATGAGATGGGGGTCTCTGCATGACATTTGATGTCATTCTTGCCACCATAACCGACTTTAAAATCAGCATTACAGGAAGAACAGAATAGATAGTTATGTCCCTTTCAATAAGATCTGACCATATACTACAAGTTCTATGTAGATTGAAACCTTTTGTGCTTTCAGACGTTTGCAGACAGTACCATGGGGGTGGTGAGGTGGATCATGCCAATACTGATCGCCATCTCTGTCTGTGGAACTATGAATGGAACAGCCCTTGGCTTCTCTAGGTAGATTTTGGTTTTCAAATTTTATTGATATATGTTTTATAAACATTTTGCTCGACACCTTGGTAATCATTAATTTCTGTTGGTAAATACGTCTTCATATTCCTCCATTAAATACATTACCTATCACATTACATTAGGAAATAAACACAGTTATTTCTCAGATCCAGCCCTCCCAGTAATATTGTACATTTTATTTTTCCCATCTGTATATCATGTAGACATCAATCGTAGTGTTGGTGGGAGGAAATTGTTCCAAGATGCCATTAAAATTAGCTCTTTTCACCACTATTGTCCTCCTCCCTATTACCTATTCTCCTAAATTTAATATGATTGGGGAATTTATTCAAAGGAGAAAGCAAATTTGTTAGTAAATCATGTTTCTCCTTGAATACTTACCCAGTCACATTACTTTCATACCCTCCTATTCTCAATGCAATGCATACATCCCATTCACAATGTTCTGCTAAGCTTAAAACTAGCACCACCTGTCGGTGGCAAGGGGAAGTAATAGACGAGAGGTTTTGCCTTTTTGTCTATATAATATAGATGGGAAAGACGAATTTGTGTCATTTGGAAGGGCTGGGTTTAGGAGGTAGTGGAGCTTATATTCCTAATGTTAATGAGATCAGATAAATAGCCTAGGAGAAACATAATTTATTAGAAAATTTACTTTTCTATAACAGATTAGTTTGTTGCCTATTTGTTTCTTGACAACTGTCATTTGGAGTGGACTGGAAACTTTAATAAAATTGATCTCTGTAAACTTAAATGAAAATAATGCTGCATATACATCCAGTATGGTTACCATAGTGGCTGTCTGAATGGATGGTCATATCAGCATGGAGTTTTTAACCAAAGTCATGTTAAGATGCCTTGTTGATCCTGCATGAAAATGAAGCTAATCGGAAATCCAATGTGGCCACCATGGCATCAATCTTGAAATTTTGTTATCAAGATTTTTAAAATGGTTTCAGGACTCAGCAGTTAAAAAGAAGACATGGTCATATGGATTCCAGGAAATTCTTTTCAGCCAATAGAGGGTCACTCCCTTTGAGCACTTATGGTTTAAAATACAGACCCTGAAGTGAATAAATTTACCAAATCTGCATTTTGTTTGCATTGATTCTGCATTTAGTTTATGTTCTGTGTACATTTGAGCTATTATCTTATTAGTTTGTTTGCAATGTCAGAAATTAATTCAGATGATACTTAAGTTCATTGTTTTTTTCTTGTTGGCATTCATTTGGAATCCATATACCAAAATTAGGATTTGCTTTTTATATCTTTTGCTGCTAAAAGTGTGATTTAATGAAAAAATTAAACATATAAAATTAAAAAGACAGTATTTAATTTATGATAAATTAAAATGTAGCACCAATTGCAGTAATTATTTGTCAGAAAATTGTATTTTTTATTTCATTTTGTTCAAAAATTAATTGTACAGATACAACTGCTGGTGAATTATGTCATCACATCAGTGTCATTTAGAATAAGATCAGGGCTTATAAGTGGTGAAAAAATGTCTGTCAGTGTGAAGAATCTGATCCCAGATTATCACATAAAAGGGCTTTGAACAAAAAAAAAAAATGTAGCAGGAGCCCGAAATACATGTAAATAGATTTTCAAGTCTGTTGATGAAATGCCTTCACATTTCCTTTTAGTTTATGATTAATTTTACATCTTGTGTTTTGGATTTGTGCTCATCATCCATTTCCATCAAAAGGCATGCATCATTTTTGTTTGCATTCATTCAGCATTTCATTTGCATTCATTTGGCATTCTATTTTTGTTTCAGTAATAAAATTACCCATTCACTGGTATGGATCAGGTTGGGTAGGTAAACCACCAAAAATTCATTTCCTGCTTGAAAAATAGCCTAATGCTATAAATAATATAGCCTTTTTTGAAGCCACATGTTATGAAATTTATACCACTGTTCAGGTTCAGTGAACATTTCATTTGGTTCTTAATTTTGAAATGCAATTAGAAAAGTGTTTTTGATTTCGTTTTGTAGTTGTAAACAGTTACATATTTCTTCTTACAGATTATTCTATGTTGGAGCCAGGAATGGACAGTTTCCCAGTGTCATAGCTATGATCAACCATAAAAGATATACACCCATACCTTCACTTCTAGTTATTGTGAGTAGCTTAAGAGCATGTAGAATTTATTATTTCCATATTTTCTGATACAACAGTGACAGAGTATTCACATTTAGCATTTATATGAGAATTCATGGATTTTTATTAAATAAAAATAATAGATTAATTCAAGATGTTCAAATATGAAGATACACAATGAATAATAATTGTACATACACACACAGACACACATGCACACACACACACACTTTTCATGGACACTTTTCTTGGACAGTGCTGGGCCTTTCACTTGGTTCCCTTGTTATCCTTGATAACATTTGTGAATGATTAGGATAAACCACTGATTAATGTTATATACGTCGGTGATGTTACATAATATTTTAAACATTACTCAGTTAAAATGAGTTGACAAACATCCATAAACATTAGGTCTTACACTGGTCTGTTTCTGCACCATTTTACATTTGTTTATTCTACTTTCTTTACTTGATTTGAAAAAAAAGATATAATTAAGATCATTAAATTTAACAGGACTACTTTTAATTGATTGTAACAACATAGCAAACATTTCTGCAAGTCACAGATCAAAAATCCATCAGAACTTAACAGTTCAGTTTTGATGGTCAGTTGACACTTTCATTGTTTTAATAGGATGATGGCATATCACATTTATGATGATTACACTGAAAGCAAATTAAAGAAAAAACTGAAACTCAAATTTCACTTAATGGGACTTATTTAATTGGTATTATTTTCTGAAAGTGTTGCTTCCAATAGGAATTATCTATATATATATATATATATATATATATATATATATATATCTATCTATCTTGGGAAAATAATACACTACCTTCCACTGTATTGCTTACATTTCAAGGATGTTAAGTCCTACATCCAAGTTACCAGATGATCATGCATGATTCCTTCCTCCCATTAGTATGGAAGGTTCTGGAATTGAGAAAAGAACCTGGTCCCACTCTGATCCCTGCATCACGGCCCACATCCTTTTTATGTCCACTTTTCTTGAATGTTTGAGAATATGATCATATGTGTCCTATTTTTTGCTGAGCAAAATTGCCTTTGGTATAATTTCTCTCAGTATGTTTTCAGAAATTCCTTGAATATATTTTGTTTATTTGGTAGTTGGTGTTTTTGTTGTTTCAGGGGATTTTAGAAGAGCTTATGTGGTGTTCTGTCATCACTTGTTTCTTGTCTGTTTGTTTGTTAGCACAAATTTGTTTGGATTGCCATGAAACTTGACATTAAATGGTACTGAATGAAAATGGTGGCACTCAGGCATCCAATATGATCACCACAGCAGCCATTTTGAAAAACCTTATTATTGCTACTTGTCCCAAAGGAATGGTCATATTTACATGGGGTTTTCACTTAAAGACTACTTACATGTAGTTGATCCTAAACGAGAATGGTGCTGATCTGACATCCACAAGTCTGTTGCAGCAGCCATCTTGAAAATTTTGTTGCTACCTACTCCTCCTAAATGAAGACTTCTTATGATGTCAAGTTGGTCCTAAATGAAAATGCTGCTGACCTGATTCTGATATGGTTACCACAAATGACCAGCTGGAAATCTTTTTATCACTACTCCACCTGAATGGATGGTCATATCAACGATTGGATTTTCAATGTAAGACTGCTTATAATGTATAGTTGGTCTTACATGGAACTGGTGCTGATCTGACATCTGATACATTTGCTACAGTCTTGAAAATCTTTTTATTGTTTTTACTCCTGAATGGAAAGTCATAGTAACATGAGTTTTTCACCAGGAGAAATTCCTGGAAGCTATGGTGTCAAGTTGGTCCTAAATGAAAATATAAAAATGGTCTTGACCTGACATCTAATATGGCTACCACAGTGGCTGACTTGAAAATCTTGTTATTAATTGTTCTCCTGAATAGATGGTCATATCAACAAAGGGTTTTTCACTAAAATTCTTGTATTGGTCTAAATGAAAATGGTGCCAATCTGACCTCCAATATAGCCACTGTAGTGGCCATTTTGGAAATCTTGTTATCACTACTCCTGGACAAAGAGAAATATTGCCATGGGTTTTTCACCAGAAGACTTCTTGTGATGTCTAGTTGGTCCTTATGAGAATGGTGTTGCATACAAATTCACTATGGCCATCACAGTGACCATCTGGAAAATATTATGTCTGTATTTGAATGGATGGTCATATTAGCATGGGTGTTTCACAGAATGATTTGTAAGGTCTGGTTGATCCTGAATGAAAATGGCGCTTCTTAGGCATCCAATATGACATCCACAGTGGCAATCTTGTAAATATTGTTATCACTGCTCCTGAATAAATTGTCATATCAGCATGGGGTTTTCAATGAAAGACTTTTTTTGATGTCGGGTTGGTTGCAAATGAAAATGATGCCAATCTGACTTTCAACATGACTGCCACAATGGCCATCTTGAAAATCTTGTGATAGCTACATCTCCTAGAGGGTTGGTGATATGAATACTGTGCTTTCACCAAAAGACATAATGTCTAGTTTATTTTAAATGAAAATGGTGCCAATCTATGCCCTTCTTTCACAAATGTTTTCTTGGCAGATTGCGTCCAAAGCAGATGTTCTGCAACAAGAAATAAACACTTATTTTATGAAAAGGTCATTAGAGATGATTAGTAAAACAAACTCTTCTTGATTTTAGTCAAAACATTTAAATTTCTAGTTCCCATGGCCAGTGGCAAACTCTAATTGGTCATAAATCAAAGCTGTCATCTTTCTGATAAATCAGCCATCAGTTATCTTAGAAGGCAAGGGGGATCCACAGTATGAAGAATGAGTGAAATTCTTTCCTTATTGATTGACTGAAACTGTTAACAGCTCTGCCATGATAGTTCCATTTTTCTTATGATGATTGCTCATTTGTTTGCCTAGAATATACTCTAGCTGATGGGAAATTGGCCTTTCACATTGAAACTGATATCTTTTTTGGACCCATCTTCTAAGGGCTTGTGTAGAATACTGTTACGGCATGAAAATGTACTTGAAGCATAATGAGCTATTCAGAATGGGAAGATTTTGTGTATTTTTAACACTTAGAGAAGGAAAGGATGATACTTTAGCTTAGACTCTTTTTTTATCTGCTTAGCCTGAAATTAACAGACTCATGACCAGATGAACTTCTTATGCAAACTGAATAATCAAATTAGAGCAGTAACCACAAGCATAGCATTTGAGCAAAGCATTTGAGCACAACTGCTTTGTGACCATCATATTTAAGCCATGGGAAATGCGTCTGTTTGATATTATATGCTAACTTTAGTAGCCTTTGGTTTACAAAACTTGATGGTTCTTTGATATTTTAGGAGACTGGAGTCAGGGCAAACTCTGGGATAAGGAGATGTAATTTAACTATTGTGACATATTTTGATCCAGTAATGTATTTGAAAAATAAGCCAGTATTAGGAGTAATAAATATTTTTTCAAAAATGCTTAACCACATTTTACTCAGGGCACACCCTCCAATGTTTTCCCTGTGGTTATATACAAGGAAGAGCATGCACTTACGTACTAGTAGGGATTTGGTACCAGTCCATCTATCTGAGGGGAGACCACTCGAAAATGACAGCCATCTCAACAAGCAGATGATATTTATTATCAGTTTTATTAATGAAACAGAAGATGTGGTTGAGACATGGGAGGGCTGGATCTGCAGTTAGAGAATGTTCTAACATCATTAATGTGCTGCACAAGTCTTGTCAAAGAAATAACATATTTGCAAAACAACAAGATATTTTCAAGCCTGGAGTAACATCCATTACTCAAAATGTAACATTCTATGATAGAGGTAGCCATGGCTATACATTTCCCTCCAAAATAACTGTCTATTGTAGTTTGTTATGGAAAAAGTACAGAGCACAGTTTGAAAACATAGAGTCTGGGACCAAAAGCTTGGGGTCCTGGAAGCAGAGTCTCACAACAGTTCTACTGAAAATTCTGTCTTTAAGTTTCTCTTTATAGGTGGATGTAATGGTTACACATCATTGAATTGGTTACTGGTGAGTCATGGGTTTTCACTGAATATTTGTCTTGACTTGTCACATTTTGTAGGAGACTTGTCATTGTTCTAAATTGTTAGAGACTGTATGTCAGCAGCATTTACCAAATGTCTAAATGGGTTACAATAACTGAATCGATGTTAACTTGAACGATTATAAACTTGACTTTTTCCTCTATCGTCTTACTAGGCTTATTGAAGAGCTGATAGTTTTATTTGCTGTATGTTCTTTACCACTTTTTATGACAGGATTTAGTTTGAATATATCTGACGGCTGATAAGACATGTCTTTGTTGAATATATCTGACAGCTGATAAGACATGTCTTTGTTGAATATATCTGACAGCTGATAAGACATGTCTTTGTTGAATATATCTGACAGCTGATAAGGCATGTCTTTGTTGAATATATCTGACAGCTGATAAGACATGTCTTTGTTGAATATATCTGACAGCTGATAAGACATGTCTTTGTTGAATATATCTGACAGCTGATAAGACATGTCTTTGTTGAATATATCTGACAGCTGATAAGACATGTCTTTGTTGAATATATCTGATGGCTGATAAGACATGTCTTTGTTGAATATATCTGACAGCTGATAAGACATGTCTTTGTTGAATACATCTGACAGCTGATAAGACATGTCTGTTGAATATATCTGACAGCTGATAAGATGTCTTTGTTGATTATAAGACATGTCTTTGTTGAATATATCTGACAGCTGATAAGACATGTCTTTTTTGAATATATCTGGCAGTTTCAGTAATGGAACTGGACATGCATGTTCTGCCTGTATGCTTTTCAAGCATCTGACTGAAAAACTATGCATTTGCTTACAGACTTGAAACTTCTTTAAAACAAAATGTTTCTAATGAAAGCTTTTGTTAATAAACATTTTTTTTTTTTAAAGTTAAGTACTGTTGTTTAATTGGTTGTTAGCATTATTGTTTAAGGCCACCATCCCTGTTTCAAATTGCTGACCCTAGGAGTTTTTTCGCCATGGTTTTAAAAAAATTCATGTTAAATATAAATAATGTTTATAAAAAAACAAAAACCAACCCTAATTTAAGAAGAGCACAGTAGAAACACATAATTTTGCCTAATCAACATGATGTATATACATGCAGTATAATATTTGCTGTAACCAATTTCTGCTTTTTCCTAGTGGTGCAACACTCGATGTGAAAACCATAGATGCATGCTTTATGAATAAACATAAGTATCCTTCTAAGCAAAGATCTGTAAATATTTAATTTAATTGGAATTGGTAGTTATTGTGTCAATGATGGCCACATGCATCTTCATTTATACTTTCACTAACTTTGTAAAATATTACAGGTGATAGACTAAACTAAGTCATTGACATGTGTAAATGTTCTAGCCATAGAGACTGTAGGTGTTGGCAATGTTAATAATTAATGTATCTATTTATCCTCAAGTCGTCAGCATTTGGTTAAAGTCTCAGTGCCATAATGCATAGACTTGCATCAAACTGTCTATTTTTGTATGTACAACAGATTGGACATATCAAATAAATCTGTAGCCAAGTTACAAAGGTCTCCAATAGTTCTTGTGATTTTATTATTAACAGAACAAGTATTGCCAATAATTGGAAATCTAGTTTGCAAGTAATGTTTTTTTTTTGTGTGTAAAATAAACTTGTTATACTTATTTAAATGATTTAGTGTTTTAGCTCTACTGGTCACAGGCCAGAAGAGCTTATGGGATGGTCTGTTGTCTGGCATCTGTCCATCCGTTAGCCCAAGATTGTTATCACTCCTTCTCTATGCTACTTCAAGGATTGCCTTGAAACTTTACAAGAACATTCATCCCATGGTCTGTTTGGTCCTAAATGGAAATGGTGCTGTTTTTACATCTGTTATTGTGACTTGGATGGTCATATCAACGTGGGGTTTTCACTAAAAGACTTCTTGTGCTGTCTTGTTGGTCATGAATCAAAATGGTGACAATGGGACACCCAACATGGCTACCAGAGCAGCCATCTTGAAAATCTTGTTATATTACTCTCCTGAATAGATGGGTATATCATCAACATGGAGTTTTCATTAAAAGACTTGTTATGATATCTAGTTGGTTCTAAATAAAAATGATGCCACTGTGATGGCCATTAAGGATGCCATGGCAGCCATCTTGAGTATCTATTTATCATTACTCTAGAATGGATTGTCATATGGACTTGTTTTCACTAAAACATTTGTTATGATGTATAGCTGCTCCTAAATAAAAATGGTGCTGATCTAACATCTGATATGGTCACCAAGGCAGCCATCTTAAAAATCTTATTATGACAGTTTTACTTGAACAGAAAGTCATATTGAGGTGGAGTTTTTGCCAGAAGACTTCTTACAATGTCCTGTTGGACTTATATTAAAATTGTTGCTAATCTGACATCGAATGTGGCCATTGCAGCAGCTATCTTGAAAATCTTGTTATTTCTACTACTTCTGAATGGAAAGTCATATCTTGAATATATTGTTTTTGCTAATTGATTTCTTATGATGCCTACTTGGTCCTAAATGAAATTATTGCTAGTTGTACTTTCAATATGGCTACCATGACAACTGTTTTAAAAATATTGCCACTATTCCTGAACGGATGATCGTTATGACTTCTAATCATGTCTACTTTGTCCTGAATGAAAATATTGGCAAGCTGACATTGAATATGTGTACCACAGAAGCTAATTTGAAAATTTTGTTATAAGCTGAAGAATATCAGACATAGTTTGGATACATGACAGTTAAAATGAAGAAATGGTCTTGTCTTGAATTCTTGGAAATTCACTTCGACAAGTAGTGCATAATTTTTTTCTAGGGACTCTTGTTTTGAAATTTCACTGCATTTGTATGGCTGCATCTATTCATTTGATCCTCCATGTTGTTGTGAGCTGCTATTTCAGTATAAAAAATGGAGAAAAATAATGTATGAGATACATACATTTATATACTATAGATTCCATCTTATTTACTTGGTGTGTGGAAGAAAATTTCTACCCTTGAGGTCAGAATTTGTGGGCAGGAACTGATCAAAGTTGGATTCTTACATACAAGTCCTTGCCTTTGTTTTGGGATTGCCCTATTCCTTAAGATGGGGATTATGTTGGTAGGTAGTGAAATTGGATCAAAGAGGGAAGTAGCAGTGGGGAAATGTGACATATGAGTCTATAAATATAATTTTTGTTTTTCAGATGATATTGTCTTTGCTTTTCCAAACTTCCTCTGACATCTTCTACCTGATAGAAATGGAAGGGTTTGGGTTTGCCACTGTTCTTGTCATGGTGTTTGCTGCACAGGTCTATCTGAGATTTAAGGAGCCAAATCTACCCAGACCCATCAAGGTAAAAGAATAACTTGGGAATTTGTTTGAAGAAGACAATACACCATAGATAAAAGTGTTAAGCATTGAAACATGAATTGAATAGGATGATGTGAAGAACCAGTTTTCTGTTTACGCGGTTTCTGTTTCCATCCTTGATGCAGTCATTTGCAGGTTTTTGTTGTATCTTATCCTGACATGTATTTTCTCAAGGTTTGCTATGTTTTGCCACATGGTCTGAAATACCCTGGAGCAATTCACAATTTGCCTGCAAAAATAATTGTTTGTAGTTGTTTAAAAATCAACAGTGATGGTTTTTTGGTATTGAAACAGGGTTCCTGCATGGGTGTGGAAAATTTGAACAAAGTCTGAAATTTGAAAATAGTTTTTCCAGGTCTTGAAAATATCTAGAAAAATGACTAAAGAGTTTTGAAAAAGTCTTAAGTTTTTGTTGATACTGAAACCGGCAATGTGACTGCTCATAAGTGTTTGGAATAATTATTAGTATAAGGATAAAATCTTGTAGTTGAGATTTTACTTCTTAATCTCTTCACATTTTACTTTCAGTTTTATAGTATTAGCCTCATTAGGTCAATAAACTTGTCACATTGTTAGTTCTGGAAATGTTTAGTTTTTGGTCTGGAAAATTTCTGGAATCTTTTTTTAAATTTGTGGCAGGTTCCCTGTTGAAGTTTTGTCCCATAAGTTTGCAGTTTATTGGTATGTAATACATTTAATAACATCTTAGGTTTTGTTTTCATGCAGATGGCATGTACAATTTTTGACATGGTACCAACACAGCATTTCAGCAAGGATGCATCCTTGTGTGATTTGCATAAAATATAAAGCTAAATGAAAAGGTCGTCATTGTACCATCACTGGAGAAATAAATAATGAACAAGACGTTTACTTCTCCCTTTTGTCTAATACAGATGTGCCAGCCAGTCATTAAATGTACAGATTGCTCAATGATTGTTTTTATGACAATGAGCAAAATCCACGAAGCGATCATTTTTTATTGCACTGGTTGCTTTGTCTGGACTGTCTGTTTTCCCTGATTTTCCAAATCCCTTACATGTCAAAGTTCATGATCATGCTGAAATAATCATATACCCAGTATAACCCATAATATTCCATGGTCAAGAATATGCTTGGCATGTAACTGAATTGCAAATCTCGATGAAAAATATGAAACAAATTCAAGTCTCACATTGAGGTAACTTCTGTTTCTGTTTTTATTAACATTATTAACTAAAAGAAAAATGGGTTGTTTTTGACAGTTCTTGTGTTTCCAGTCATATGATATAACCTTGATGTGGCACCATTTAAAATTTGTAAAGGCGGTGAAATTGGTAGTTGATAGGTATGGGATGATGAATAAACTGATTTCTATCCACTATCATATTCAAATCATAGAGGTGATAAAAATGGCTTACAGATGTGATGAATGGTAGAACAAGGGAAGAAAAACATCATACTCTCAAGAGATCACATGAAAGTTGAACTTTACCAAAACTTATTGTAATGTTGGATGAGCATAAAATTGTCAAATGTGATTTATGTATTGTTGGAGTATGGTTGGCAGCATTCAGAGGGGAGAATCCTAAGGAAAGATGGTTATTATTTTTTTTTTTCATGCAGATAGCATGCAAAATAGACTAAGATATTATTATTTATTCATTTTATTATGAAGTTAGCCAGGTGTGTGGTAAAAACCTGTATTTAAATAAACCCCACTTCTAAGGACACAAATCTAAATCCTACCTTGCCAGGCAGGTGGTAAGTGGCTGCAGAAACCTGCATAAAACATAATTTTCATTGGACTTTCCACCATGTCTGCCTGATGTATCATTACCACTTTAACTTTGTGGCTAAAATCAGTCCTGGAAACAGACCGCTCTGATGGCCTAGTGGTTAAAGTGTCCACCTTGGATGCAGAAGATTGCAGGTTTGAACCCCAGCCAAGTCATACCAAAGACTTTAAAAGATGGTACTAACAGCTGCCTTGCTAGGCACTTAGCATTAAGAGGTTAGTGTTAGGGCTTGTTGGCATGGTGTCAGGATAATGTGACCAGGTGGGACATAATACTACATGTCTGTGGCATGATACCCCAGTGCTAGACATCATTATAAACTGTCCCACTGCAGACATTGCAAGATTCTCTCCAGTTAGGAAAGCTGTCTGGAGCCTCTTCTTTCCAGATATTGTGCTGCTCCCATACACAGCAATGGTGCAGAAGCTTACACAGAAGTTTTCCCAGTGCCAGGAATTTGTTAGGTGGCAGAAAGGCTGGTCTGTCCCCGCTGTCTACACTCCTGCCACTGGCTTCTGCTTCACCTATCAAGTTCTCTTTTTGGCAGGAGACCTCAGGGGTTCCAGGGGGCTGTTGCAAAGGCATCACATTGTGTATTATGACAATGGTACTCTTGTTGGAACTTCATCTTTGCACTGATACAGCCTTGGAGACATCTAAAGTCATGCTAGACCCCAGCAAGAGCTTTTAAGGTCTGCACCTCTTGGGGCAGAGATACTCTTTGGAGGTCTTGTCTCTTCCATAGCATCACAGGATTTGAGGCTCAGCAACACATATTCTTAAACAGCATCTCTGTGTGCCCATCAGTAAAGTTCAAGAAGTGTGCCCACCCTAACTGCCGTATTGGACTTTGACACAAGTTTTACAAGCAGGCACACCCTCATTCAGTCTCAAAAATCACACAAGCAACCTCAACTTAAAGCTTCTACCCACCTGTTGTTTGCTAGGATAGGCCATTGGAGAATGTCAGAAGACTCCTTTCTCTTCCCCTTACATGTCAGATCACTCTGAGACTGATCCGGTGGCCTAGTGGTTAGAGTGTCTCAGGGGTCATGCTAACAGCGAAGTGGGCGACTAAGTCGTCTAAAAAATGTAAACTTTGCCTTTTTCTGTTAGGAAAGTGAAAACAACTTTGCCCTGTGATTTTTTTTAGAGGTACATTGACTAATCATACCTTTTGAGATGCTCCCTCGTCTTTGGCAGGTTTATTCTAGTATTGTGTTGTAGCGAAAGGTATTCTTCAAGCCAACAGTAGCTAGGTCTAGTTTTGATATCAATTACGCTGGCAAACGAACTCTTGCACATTCACAGGCATGTGTTTTGATAGCTGATTGACCATTAACCATTTCCTGAGTTGGCATATAGGCCCCTGTCACTACCCGATTTACACATGTTATCCTTTGATGATAAAAACATACAAACTTGTGTTTCGAAACTTTAACAATAGGATGTATATATCAGTTTGTATTTTAAGAATAAAATCGGTGATCTGGATATTTTAACTGCCTCTTGTACACTATTTCGTCATAAAATTACTTTGAAACTGTAAGTGTACCAGTAACCGGGAAAAAATGACGGACATCGCTATGTCAGGGAAGTACCAGTTTATTAGATTGTCTGTTTTCTTAAATCATCGAGCAAATATATACAGAAAAATATACAATTCATAGAAAGCAAAGCCTATATATTATGTTATTTAAGATTTAACTTTAAAATGCAATTATATAGGTCAGAAACTTATGAGACAATTATATGTTGTGGAATTCGCGAGAAGCATTGTAAGGTCAAAGTTGTTTTCTGACTTGACTCGTATTTGTGAAAATACGGAAGAAAGCTGTGAAGCAGATAATATTTAATCAATGCCTAAAATTAATACAAGTACATACAAATAAATAAACCATAAATTTGCAATCCTATCATGGACTGTTGTAATGCAGCTGTATAAAGTGAGTGATTACATTACGAAAACCCCTCCTTCTAAAAATAGATGCACTTACGTCTGTGTTGATTCGGTTAGAAAGAAGGGTTTAGTTCATATACCAACTATAAATGAGCCATGTCTGTAATTTTATGCATTTAAGTGTGTTATGTATGAATAGTTATGGTAATGTTTTATCCACAACAAAGAAATGAGGACACTTGTGCATTTGCCCTCATGTACATGGTACAGGGGTTGTGTCAAATGCGTTTAGAAATCTTTGAAACTGCCATTATTGTGAACTTTTCAAAAGTATATAATAAAAAAAACCAATAATGTGTTTTAAAAAAATTGATTAAGGGTAGTTGATAAGGAATTTTACCAACTTGCAATTACAATAATGAAATCTAGTTACTCAGTTTCATTTTGTTACAGTGCAGTTTCTGTTCTCTTTTAGAGTCATATGGCCAGATTAACTAGAAAATTTTCTACTTGAAAATAAAGTATTGCTTAAATCCAATGTTAAATGCAAATATGAATTCTGGGAAATAGAGGGCATAATTCAAATAAGAGAACAAATATTATATATATATATATATATATATATATATATATATATATATATATGTAGGTATGTAGGTAGGTAGGTAGGTATGTATGTATAATTTCTTGCTTTGCATCCACTTCTCCCTGTTGAGCTCTCACTTCTCCCTGTTCTGTCCAAAAGGAGAAGTCACTTCTCCCTAAAATTCAAGTCTAGTTTGACCCCTGTTGTCTGCTTCAAATGCAGGAAATTGCAGGTTCTAACCCCAAAGACTTATAAGAATGGTACTAACAGATGCCTCGAATGGTGCTCAGCATTAAGAGGTTAGTGTTAGGACTGGTTGATCTGGTGTCAGGATAATGTGACTGGGTAGGACATGATGCTACATGTCTTCGGCATGATGCCCCATTGCTAGATATCACTATAAACCGCCACACTGCAGACATCATAGTGATATGACTGAAAAATTGTTAAAGCTACATTAAAATTCCAAATCACACACACAGAACACTCTCTGAGTCTGCCATGATCCAGGCAAGAGGAATATCTTTGCAAGCAGTCTCTTCAGAGTGGATCATGTGGTCCTTACAGAATGGTCTTTGCATGAATCAGTAGCAGAGTTACTTTTCTTACTGTGTAGATACCCTTGGTGGACTTGTTCACTACAAGACTAAACAACATGCTCCTCTTTTATGTCTTGTATCAGATCAGAGGGCCTAGAGTGTTGATACTTTCAGTTTGTCATCCCAACTTTCAAATTAATTCCATGGGTGCTATACCAAGTCAGGATCACCATATCTGGCTCATCCAGCTAGCTTCTGTGGCCCCAACGATTGTGGTTTAGTGACCAAACTGAGCCTGTTTCTGGATGCACCCAGGAGATTACAACTGATGAGGGACCTGCTGTTGCATAACAGGGGGTCTCTATTGCACAACAGACCACAGATTCTCTGCCATCACACTTGGCTTGAGCGATAATTTTGCAAGGACCAGTTTACAGGAAAGGTTGCCAACTGCGTGGTCGAAACTAGGAGGTAATCTACTTCCAGTATTTATATTACAGAGTGGAGAATTGTATCTAATTGAAGGAGTAGGAAATGTGTTGATGCTACCTGTTCCCTTTTAGATGCAGTTGCAGACTTTCCTTTTTCACTATTAAAGGCTATAAGGTATACAGTCCATTCAAACACCCATTCTTTAGGGATTTTACCATTTGGTCAGACCCTCATCATTCTGATCTTGTCAAGTATTTTGAGCTTCAGAGGCTGGTATTGAATATATCATGTGTTTAGGTATTGTTGAAAACCCCCATATGAACCTTTGAATGAAGCTTCCTTTGAGAACTGTAGCCTTAAGACTGCTTTCTGATTCTTTTTGCTTCAACAAGAAGGAGTGAGCTTCATGCCTGGTTAGCAGAAAAGGGTTGTTTATGGTTTAGTGGTAATAATGTTTCTCTTTTTTGGTAACCTGGGTTTCTGGCTAATAATCAGCTACCTTCAATAGTTTCACTTCCTATTGAGAGTCTCACTTATATCTGTGCTGGTGATGAGCATGATAAGCTCCTTCTCCAGGTCAGGGCCTCCTGGTTAGGTCTTCAAAGGTTTTTGGGGCTTCCTCTAAAGAGAGCAGGATTGGTCAGAATTGTCTCTTTCTACCACTAAAGGATTCCTGTCACTTCAGCAGCCACAATATCCAGGTGGATTGTCCTCACTATCAAGAGAGCTTGTAAATCTCTCACTGAAAGGGAGCTGCTTTCCTGAGAATTACAACTTACAAAGTTCGGGCTATTGTTACATCTTGGGTCAGTAATAATCATTCCTTGAATGTTATGAGAGTAAATGTTTTTTATATCAGTTTTATTGAGATCACCAGCCTCCCTCCTAACTAGTAAAGTCGGCAGTGCAGTAGCAGAAGGTAATGCAATATTGCTATTAAACTGAGTATGTGGTGGACAACAAATGTGAATTATGTAATACTTACTTGCTACTATTGCAAAGATTCCCACCTCCCACCCTGCTGTGTGATGTCCTGTAATCTAGGTCCAAGTTAAAAGAGGAAGATATTCTGAATGTTCACTTTGAAGAGTCCATGTGGAATAGTGATCTTTAAATTCAGGCTCTCCAATACTATTTGGAGGAGATGATAATTAACTTGTATTGGGGACTAGGTGTCCCAGAAATGGAAGCCAGTGTTTTGGTCATAGGTATGTATTACAAAATTAAAATTGTAACCCACAATACAATGCATTGTTTTCCTCAAACAACAAAATAAGTGAATTACAGTGTATCATATTGGGGCATCTCTGGTATCTGAGGACATTCCCGAACCCCCCACATCTTTTTTTCAAAGGTAGAGAATGTTTCTTTCTCTCCATCTGTTCACTCATTAGCCCATAAGTGGATCCATCACAATTTTATTTCAGCTTGATAACTTTAAAGCTATTTGATATTAGGGGTAAAAATTAGTGTACTTGTACCTAATGATAAGATGTGTCACATACAATTTTATCTGCATCTGTCTTCAAAGGCATGGTCAGTGCTCAACCTGGGAAGAACCACTGACCCATGGGAAGCTACTGGCAAGCTTTCTGACATACATATGTTGGTCAAGCCAAGACTCAAATTCATGCTGACAGAGTTGAGATGTGTGAGTGATCTGTAGACAGGGGTATTGCGAACCACATTGGGGGTCCTATTTTGACGATTAACTCACTGTTCAGTATCTTAAGTGCTCCATCATCGTTTTCTACTTTTTAACTTCAGAACTGTTTGAGATTAAGGAAGGAAAAATTGGTATGCTTATACACCTTTAGGAGGTGTAAGACATTATGGGCCTTGTGTTCAGGGTCAAAGTTCTGGATACTTTAATATTGTCGCAATTTAGGCATCTTGTCTTGTCTTCAAAGTCACATATTCTTATTGTAGAGTTTCTTTTTTTCCTATGCATCTGAATAGGCAAACTTAGATTAACCATGTTACTTGTCTTTTTTAATTTAATGTCATGTCCTGTATCATGGTGTTACACTGTATTTCAATTTAATGGCATATCATGGTGTTACGCTTATGTATTTCAATTTAATGGCATATCATGTATCATGGCATTATACTTCTATATTTCAATTTAATGACACATCATGTATGATGGTGTTTTATTTCTCTATTTCATTTTAATGGCATATAATGTATCATGGTGTTATACTAACATATTTCAATTTAATGGCATATCATGTATCATGGTGTGTTGTTTCTGTATTTCAATTTAATGGCATATCCTGTATCATGGTGCTATACTTCCATATTTCAATTTAATGGCATATCATGTATCATGGTGTTACACTTCTGTATTTCAGTTGAATGGCATATTATGTATCATGGTGTTATGTATTCATTTTAATGGCATATCATGTATCATGGTGTTTTGTTTCTATATTTCAATTTAATTGCATATCATGTATAGTGGTCAAGGTTTTATTCTTACAGTCAAGTTCACATATAACTTTTTCCCCTTGTCAGCACTTTCGCTCAAATGCTTCTTTATATAAAGCTGTGAAATTGGTTGCTCTCAATGTACATCCAATAGCTTGAAATATCTGTCACTTCTGTCAAAGATTTCATCATGGTACACATTTTGGTGAACTCACCACATTGGTCTGAGAACCAGAATTTACTGCATTTGCTTGTTAGGTGAATTTGTTTGCATATTTCATATAGCAATGTAAAACCTGACACGTTAATGTTCTTTTCTTCATCACAGCTTCCCATTGCCCTGCCAATCTTCCTTTGCCTGGTCAGCATTGTAATAGTTATCCTGACCTTTGTTCAGAAGCCCAATGAAAGTTTCTTGGCCTTGGGACTGGTGGCAGGTGGAGTTGTTCTTTACTTAATTGGGGTTAAATGGAAGTCCAAGCCCAAGTTTTTCCTGGAAAGGATGGGTAAGTGGAGAGGATGAATTTTCTATGATTTATTATCTTGCCTAGAAGATTGCTAGAAATTCACATTTTGTTGAGCTTTTAAATGGTGAAACATAGATATCACTTTCTCTGTGGCATGAGTTGCAGTGTTGGCTTTCTTAAGATTTTGTTAATAGTGTTGCAATTTTAAGTTAAAAGTTTTTGAAAGTGATGTAACTATAGCTTCATGCATTTGACTTTGGAACAATTTTAATATGTGCTTGAAGTTTGAAAAGTTATGTGCTAAGATATGTGTTTTTTTAATGGGACTGCCAGGCAGCCCTTATTACTATAGCAGAATCATCCATGTTATGTTTTATTCTTTGTAAGGTTGTCTGTGTTACTCTTGATCACAAAGGTGTAATTTGATTATCTGAGAACTGTTCTATGTGCTTTTCACACTGTCTATCCACCTTGACCAGAAATCAGTTCAGGCATGCTAAAAACAATGGTATGTCCTAAGATGATAACCGATTTCTTCAAGTTCCTTCTGCTGGGATTTCTGACTCGGATCCAGAATCTGAACAAACGATTGATAACTTTTAGACTGTTAATACTTTAGCAGAGGTCAAATATTTTTTTGTCAATCCACCAGCTTTGAATATGTAGTTGTCCAGCAGCTTTGTTTTGGTTGCCCATTAGATTATTGCATTTGCCTCCAGAATTGCTGTGATCAAATTATTCAACAACTTTTGGTATGTATGTATAGTTAGCCCTATTTGCAAACAGTGCTTGTAACTCATCATTTGTCCTGTTAATGGGAGGTGTTGCAGACATATATTTAATCTATTTCACATAATGAATCTTTCTGAGATTGGCATATAAAAGGATAATGAACAGTTTCCTTTTTTCTTGGTGACTGTTGTCTGTCAGCATTCTAGTAGTTGATCATCCCGGACCAGATGCGTGTACATATTTTATATGAGTTGACTTAATTACAGTTCACATTTGTTATTAATCCAATACTTTTAATCCTGTGTTCAAATGGTCAGGGAACCATAAGCTTTCATAGGAAATTTGTTTAACCATTACCCCACAAGCCAGTGTAGTATAAAACAACAATTATGTTTGTTATAATTATTTAAACTTGCCATATTACTTTAGCTAAAGTTAGCCAACAGAAGCCTCTGGCACATACTTTACCAAGAGTGTCAGTTTCTTCTATAAACCAATTAGGAAGTGTAATTCTAGATCACAGGCATATAGTGTCAGTCTGAAGAAACCACAAACATAGGTTGTTGTGTTGACAAAAGAAAAACATTTACAATTCTCGTTTCTTTAAGGGTTCACTTTGAGGGCTGGTAGTATAGACTGTGATAACATCAGAAAATTAGTAAATGACATGCAGATAAGTGTGGCCTCTTAATCATGGCAGTCACCTGTGTTTTCACACAGTTCTGGAAATCAGGAAAACATTAACAATTTTGACAGTTGCTTTTCTAGGTCTTGAAAATGACTGAAAAAATTGAAAAGATAAAGATAACAACATGACTAATACAAACCCTTATTGTTATTAAACATGAATTTTGTAATCAGAAAATTTGTATCAATGATGTCACAAAATGAGGGTAGCCTGGGCACAAAAAGGTCCCATGGGACACCAACTCCATATTCTTTTGTGTACAGAATGATCACAAATGGACAAATGTCCACCTTGTTGTTTATGGTCATAGAGTATTTGGGATATAGGGAGGATGGAAGTGCATTCTTTCCCCCTCCTTCCTCTGAATTCTGATGATCTCTGATGTACCTTCTAATACTGGTATTGAATGCGTCCCCCATATTCAAGAGGGAGAGACAGCACCTTTTCCCGGAAAGATCAGCTGTTCCCACCCTCGACGAGGAAACATATTTCTGAGCTTGACTTTGGGATTGAGTGCCCTGGATAAAAGAGGGAGGAGCAGCACCTTATTGGATAAAAAGAGTGCATCTTCTTTGGAAGAACACAGCAGGAGCATGCGTTTAGGGCTGTAGCATGCATGGCAGCCATTACACCTTGTTTCATGTACTTGCGCTAACCTGTGTATGGATTATAATTCTTTGGTACATTAAAAGAAAAGCAATATAAATTTGTTTGTAATTTTTGTTATCATCTCTTTAATACCACACATATAAATTTGAGAATATTCTAAAAAGGAAGACAGGTGCATAAGAACAGCATAAATGCCCATTTGTCAGTCATAGACCTAAGTGTACTTTCCTTATCTTTTTTTTTTACTTACAGTAGCAGTATGTGACATTTCCAATTTGAAAACTTCATTACATTTTGGTAATATATTTAGGTAGCTGACAAGTCTGTACTTAAAATAAATGGCACCAAATGTTGAACGAAACAGGCTTTATTGATGTAACTTGTGGATTATTGATTATAAAATGTGAGAGGAGAGGGATCTTTCTAAACTTAAAAATATATCAGATCAGAAAAAAGACAAATCAATTGCACTTTACACATTTGAAAAGAAAAATATGAGTGATGTAGTACAGCCCTTAGACTGAGCACATCATCATGCTCATTGTAGAATTTGTGGACTTCATGATCATTCAGCGAAAGTTACACATGTAGACAATTAAAGTGAGTAATCTAGATAAATAATTTTTCAATATGCATGTATTTTGGTAATAATCAACATGGCTTTTGACAGCTTGTGACAAGAATTTTAACCAGCTGCAAATCCAGATTAGTACCTGGTTCATACTGGTCCTTTTAAATTGGAAATATGCTTACTTTTTATTAAACTTTAGTATGACCAAAAAAGTGCTTGATTTAAAAAAAAGGAAAATTCATTGAAAAGTCCCTACTTTTTATTTTTCTAATTTTTTTGTGTGGTTATATCAACTTTCTTGCAACAGTTACTAATAGATTTTTTTTGTTTATCGAATGATAAATGAAAAACTCACCGGAAACAGGAGTCTGGGAAAATCTTGGGAATACATTTCAACATGTTATTGGTTATAAATATTTAGCTTTAAAAGATAAATAGCAGGCTAGAAGGATTTTCTTTGCTATCAAAAATAAGGGTCTAAAAGGATAAAAACAGTCAGCCATCTGCTCATACTAGTCAGATAGCGGGGTTGAAAGGTTGATTGCCACTGATGACATCAGTTCAGAATTATCACTTGGCTTGTCAGTGATTGATTTGGATCCAGCTTTCCTATATAGATTTAGTAGAGTTAATCAGGGAGCCCGACTACCTTTACAGTAGTATCTCAGATGCTTTAAATTGCACCTATTTTTTCTTGCACAGTTTCTGCATAATCAAACTATTCATAAAAAACCTTTTTTAAAAATTGCATCTAGCAGGCAATACATGTTGAAGACAAAATGGAAAATAAGCCTCTTAAAAAGTGTTAATAGTCAGTGCAGAAGAATAAGAAGGAGTATTCAGATTCTTTTGAATAAAAGCAATTAGGGACACAATTACGTTTATTGGATGTATTTATTTAAGTATGTCTCGTGGCAGGAGATGTGATTGCCATTATTGTGTGAAATGGAGAAAAAATTCCAAGAATTTTTAATTCAGGTTGAGAGATAGAAACAAGTCATTGAGCTGCATAGGGTATGAAACTGAAATTTATGCAACCGTGCTAGAGATAAAGTTTATGCGTACAAACTTTTAAGTTGAACATGATGTTTACAATTGCCGCAGTTACAGTTTACAGTTTCAAATACCAAACTTTTTAAACAGATTTTTTTTCAACTTTACATTAGTAACATGTGATTTTTTTTTTTTTTATGCCTTACTGAAAACTGGTCAAACTTGCAGAAAAAAAATCAACTGCTTTACTGAGACAGTCTTGTTAGGGTTGGCAGGTCTGAGCAAAACCTTCATCTGTTTGATAAATGGCTTAACTTGAGGGGAAGATGGAGAGTGATTACAGAACTCGCTCCTTTCTCAAGAACCCCCGTCTTATTTCACCAGTCATATTAAACTGAACTCAGCACACCCTTCTTAAGAAGGGGCAGTAGAGTGGAGCATACAAAATATTGGTTGCCAGCCTTCTACAATTGGGTTTTTCTGGAATCAAGAAAATAGTGGGAAGCAGAAACACATTATTGATCTTTCTCCTCTGAACAAATAAAGTTGATTGGTATAAGCTTTGGACAGTATAGAGCTTCATTTCAGAATACAAGATATGTTTATTGGCTCATAAGCAGCTATAACAGTTGTAAAATGACTGCATTTTATTAGTTTACCATCATGCATATAATATGAGATATCAGTTTGTATTCGTTGTACTTATTACATTATATGTATTAAGGTGACACCATCGAGCAAGTGTAGATGGTAAAGATACAGGCTGGAATAAAAAAGATTTGAAATCATGAAGATCACTCAAAAGCTACCATTCAAGATCTGCCAGCATATTTTATCTGATTTTTCCTTAGACATTGGCAAGTCGACATTTGCAGACATATAAGAAAACGGGGACAAATGGTTGTTTGTACCTGCCAACTCAGCAGACCTAACCTGTGCTCACCACACCAAATATCAACAAGTCAATGATGTTGTATTCCTGTGGTTCTCATACATGTGTTTTATAACGAAGTGAAATAAACATAAGTTAATAGATGTATTCACTAATTTATTTCAACCATTATTGAATGTACAGTACATGTACAGCTAGCAAATGGAGGTACATGTACAGTACATATACATATGGTATGATATCAAAGTAAAATGAAAATGTGCATGATTCAATTAGACATATGCACTGGAAAAGAAGGGTCCAGATTTTTGAGATTCCACTGTATTTCCTAACTTTGTTAAAGCTACCCATGTAAATGCATCATTAAACTGCAGATTTTGAGAGGAATTCCTCTACTCAGACACAGTGTGACCACAACTAGATTAATTTATGAAAAATTAAACAAAATAATGCTAATACAGTGTGGTTCAGATGAAGACTTCAGTTTGAACTAAGCACTAGTTACAGCAATGGCAAATGTTTAGGTGTCGAGGGTATGATTAATGACACCCTGTAATTTTCCAAACTCCCACTCCTTTTTAGAAGCCAAGCTGGTTGCTCCAGCTAAGTTTTGGAAACTGCATATTCTTGCCTTTGATTGTCAACATGCTAGCAACTATTTTTCTGGTGAGATTTTAATCAAAAATGAAATGTTGACGTTGGTTGAGATTGTGTATGAGCAAGATCTAGATGTATTAAGGAGGGAATCTTGTATCTGTCTAGCTAAGCTTGTTGTCACTTCACAGGGACTGAATTTCAATAGGAATGTGCTCCAGCTTGGTAAAACACTTACAGAACCATTGTCTGGGATTTTATGCTAGGAGAGATCTGTGCCTGTTAAGGAGATGTGTTTGTTAGCTCTCAAGATCTTGATGCCATAGTTTCCCAATTTTCTTAAAAACAATTTGGTAGAGGAGTTTTTACTATCAAGATTTTAGATGAATTATGAACAATAGATTATGGATATTATGCATTTATCTTTGCAAAAGAATTTTTATTAGGCTAGTAAATTGGATAAAATTTACATGATGTATATACTTAAGAGGTAATTTATCTAGGCTGTGTTCATGCAGTACTACATAAGCCTGCTTAGTGAAGTAGTCAACTGTTATATAATTCAGGTGATCAATATCTGGTTTGGAATAAACAGTAAATGAAAAGGCATGCAATGCCAACCTGTGTTAGAGATTGTGGTTAACTCATTTCAATTGACCACACCAGCAGTTATAAATATTATTGTGTAAGTGACATAATTAAACTACATGATTGAAGATAGCAAGGCAACCAAGTGAAATAAGTACACGGTGAATGCAGGCTTTGTTTGACTGATATTTTCATTATGGAGAAGCGAGTTCTTGTGTTTGTTGTCAACTTAAAATTGCAGAATCGGCACTCCGATTTGCTCAAGGATGAGCAGAAAGTTCACTATTACTTGTACTGAAATCATGGCATCATTTAATTAATAAAATAATTTTAAAAAATCTAGATTCAATGTTGACAGTTGTTTCAAAAAACAAATTACGCTATGTTTCCATCAAATATGGCTGCCATTTCAGAAATTTGAAAAACCCTAAAATTAATACTTTCCAAAAACTACTTAAGAGGCTTTTGATAGTAAGCACCCTGGCATGAAAGCCTATACATTTTTTGCATATGAAGCTGATCAGTTTGCATGACTGGAAATAAAATAACAAGACTTAAAATTAATTCTCTAAAAAACTTTCACAGAATTGAACCAAATTTGATAGCACCCAGGCTTTGAGTTTTGTTCTAATGATGCTGAATTATTATTTCATATGGTCATCTTTACTATGATTTTTACTATGATTTAAATGACTTGCCAAAGCTGGCCAACAGAAATTGACCAAATTACACAGAAAGCATCCAGATATATAATAAGGTCTTTTAAGTTGGCACAAATGATCCTGATTCACTATTCAGTATGGCAGCCATTAAAAAAATATTTTAAAAAATTCAACATCAGAAAGCATCCTACCTTGAGACTATTTTTGGTCCTTAAGGGTGATACATATACGTGTACATAGGAACCGAAAGTGTTGTGTTAGAAAAGGTCAAAAGTTTGGGGTTGGGGTGATGAAGAGGGGTTCTGTCATCAACATAAAATCAAGAACAATTTAACAATATTTAATTAATTGTAAAATGAGTAATCAAATAAATAAAAAAGTGCTATAGTTATTGTGTACAACCAGTTTTTGTAATTCTAATATAACAAACTAGATCGGGGAGGTGGAAGGGTAGGGCTGTCAGGTGTTGTAGGAGACAACTGTTATGATAAATTTTTGGAATAAATCTACCATTCTTGTTTATTTGATATTTATGATGTGCTATTTTTAAAGCTCCAAAATGTTATAACTTGACACTTTGCTTTTCTGTCACTTTGAATTCAGGTGCCAATTGTCTGACCAAAAAATGACAATGCACCCCTATTTATAACCTTCCCCAAGACACAATGTGACACAATTCAACCAATTGCTGCATGCATGGTAAACCATGTAACTAATCAATGTCTTGTATGTTGTGCCGTGTTTTTGCATTGTAAACAATACAGTTTTGCATGGTATGCATTGTCAACATTACATATACATAAAACACATAACAGTAAGTATTTGAATACAGTAGGACTTGTTTATGAAACAAATAAGAACATCTTATAAGCTCAAATTTATGTGAAATTAAACTTTATGATGATAACCTAAGTCTCGAATAATTGAATCAATTCATGTAAAGGAATTGGAATAATTGAATCGATTCATATAAAGGAATGGGGATAATTGAATCGATTCATGTAAAGGAATGGGGATAATTGAATCGATTCATGTAAAGGAATGGGGATAATTGAATTGATTCATGTAAAGTAATGGGGATAATTGAATCGATTCTTGTAAAGGAATGGGGATAATTGAATTGATTCATGTAAAGTAATGGGGATAAATGAGTCGATTCATGTAAAGGAATGGTGATAATTGAAGCGGAAAAGCTGTGACAGTATGAGCAGGAACCAATAAAAATACTTTGCCTGACAATGTTCAGAATATATTTTTATAAAAATGTTTCTGCAAATTCTGATAACTGGAAACAAAGTTTATAAGTAGCTATCTATATAATGAATAAATAAGAAACGAAGGTTTATTAAAGAAAAATGTCACAAGCCATTTTGGATTAGCATTAGAGTTTCGTATTTGCAGATTCTACACTTTCACTTTTGCAGTTATTCTCTCCAATGATACTGATAAGTAAGTAATTTGCATCTATTAGTGATAATATGGTTGCAACACCATTGTATAGATCAACGGTGGCCAAACCGCGGCTCGCGAGCCGCATGCGGCTCTTCTGTGTTCACATTGCGGCTCGCGAACAATTTATGAAATTAAAACTTTTCGTTTGAAATATATAATATCAAAAATAAACGAAAGTTTAAAAAAAAAATCTTGACTGAAACAAAGGGTTGAAAATAATTTGGGATTGATTTAAATTTTAAAAGTTGAAGGGAGCGATTGGTTTCTGATTGGTTGGTGATGTGAACTGTTAAATTTCTGGTTCCGGTTCTGGTAAAATTCTCATTTCAAAGTATTGACCATTACTGTTAGTCCTACTAAAGTTAGTAACTTATTATTTAAAAGTTTAAATCAAATATGGCAACAAGTTGCAGGAAACGAAAATATAAAGAAGAAAATAGAAGTTTTCTACCAGAATGGGAAGAGGACTTTGCATTTATCGATAAAGACGGTAGGCCAATTTGCCTCATCTGCCAAACACCGCTAGCAAATTACAAAGCTAGCAATTTGAAGCGACACTATGAAAAAAGTCATGAAGAGTTTGCATCGCGGTATCCACTGCAATCTGAATTAAGAAAAAGCAAGCTTGCTGAGTTAAAGTCTGGAATGTGTCAGCAGCAGACACTACTTTCTGCTTTCAGCAAAGGTGTCACTTCAGCTGAGGCAAGTTATGCCATCGCTTGGAATATTGCTCGTACTAAACGACCTTATTCTGATGGGGACTTTATTAAGAAGAATATCGAGGAAGTAATTTCAATATTAGATCCAAACAATTCCAGACTTCGGCGACTGATAACACAAATTCCAATGTCACGCCACACCACTGAGAGACGTATTTCAGACATTAACGCTGATATTGAAGGAAAAATGACGAACGATTTAAAGAACTGTGTAGCATTCAGTTTGGCTCTTGATGAATCAACAGATATTCAAGATACGCCACAATTGGCGGTGTTCGTTCGTTATGTTTCATTAGACGTGGCTGTAAAAGAAGAGCTATTAAACTTAGTGGCACTGAAAGATACCACTCGCGGTATCGATGTCAAGAATGCCCTTGATAAAACACTGATGGATGCTGGTGTACCACTAAATAAACTTGTAAGTGTGGCAACAGATGGAGCACCGTCAATGCTTGGTAAAAATGTAGGTCTGATGGGGCTTTTAACGAATGATACAAAATATCCGGATATTCTTCCTGTACACTGCATCATTCACAGAGAAAATCTTGCAGCCAAATATTTTAAATTCGAAAGTGTAATGACAACGGTTCTACAAATTGTGAATTTCATTCGTTCAAGTGCAAAAAATCATCGGCAATTCATAAACTTCATTGGTGAGCTAGATCTCGAAGACAAACCAGATGACCTTTCATTCCACTGTGTTGTTAGGTGGTTGTCTACCAGCAATGTTTTAAACAGATTTGTAGACTTGCTTGAACCCATTACTGCTTTCCTTTCAGAAAAAGACAAGTCTTATCCACAGCTGGCAGACGAAGATTGGATGGAAGATTTGATGTTTCTAACTGACATTATGCAGCATCTACAAAATCTGAACCTGTCGTTGCAAGGAAAGGATAAGCTTATTTCGGATCTTATACAGACTGTTTTTAGCTTTCAGAACAAAATACAGATTCTTCAAAGAGATATCCTGTCAAGGGAGTTTAAGCACTTTCCTCGTCTTCAGAATAGAGTTAGCTCATACTCTGATGGTGGAATTCAACTCAGAAAGCTTGGGGCATATAGAGATAGGTTACAAGGATTACTGGAAGATTTCCAAGCCAGGTTTAATGACTTGCACCAACTAAAATCCTGTTCCGCTTTTCTCATAAATCCATTCATGATAGACGTAATCAAAGATGGTTTCCAGCTTCCCATGAACATTGTTATGGAACCTTCTGCTGCTGAAATGGAGCTGTTAGAGTTACAGGAAGATCAGGGTTTGGCGATGATACACAAGTCACAATCTGTGATGGATTTCTGGAAGCTCGTGCCAGAAGTAAAATATCCTCAACTTAAGAAAGCTAGTTGCCGACTTATATCCATTTTCGGTACAACCTACTGCTGTGAATCTTTGTACTCCACAATGAAGTTCATAAAATCAAAGCATTGAGCAGTAACTAGTAACCAGCATCTGACAGAACTTCTTCGCACCACAACTACTAGCTACCAACCAGATTTAAAGAAACTTGCTAGTTCAAAGGCTTCTCAGCAGAATCATAACAATTAATGTTCACTATAATTATGAGTATATATGCAGTGTGTTTCTATTCATAAATTTTACATATTTAAATATTTGTTAATTGTGTAACTGTAACGCATATATTTCTTCAATTGTGTAACTGTAACGCATATATTTCTTCAATTGTGTAACTGTAACGCATATATTTCTTCAACATACGGTTAGGGTTAAAACAATTGAAATGTTTAAATTATTAAATTCGATAACAAGTAATTTTTTAAATTAAATCACAAAAGGAATTTTTCATTGCGAGTGGGGTCGTGACCCATAGTGCTTCAATGCGGCTCTCAACAATTTTTTTTATTTTAAAAATGGCTCTCAGTTACTACAGGTCTGGCCACCCCTATAGATGTATGCAGTTCATGTTTTGATGCGACAATAGCGGTTGTCTGCATCTAGGGCAGAATCCATGGGTTCCCCATTCCTTTATGATCAGAAAACAAGCACAATCTTGCATTATGGACCTTTTCTTTAGATTCCTATTAATTGTAATTATTTTCAAAATTGTAAATCTGAAAGTTGAGATCAAACTAGGATATGAAACAAAATCAGGGAAGTGACATATCCCTCCAAATAAAATGGGTTTCATATTAGATTCAGTTGAGTTGGTCAACAATTGCCTGTATTGGATATGTGTTGATTTGAGTACATGTGTCATGGGGGGAGATTGCCATTATCATGTGAAATGGATGAAAAGAATCCAAGAGTTATGTAAAGTTGAGAGACTGCATGAAGCCATTGAGCTCTATAGGGTTTAAAACTGCAGTTATTAAACTGCACAGGATGTAATTAATGTCTGAGTGTACTTTACAAACATTCCATTTGAACTTAATGTTTGCCTTTGCTGCATCAGTGTTGAATACAACTTTTAGACTTTTTTCATACTTATTTTCCATCTTTTCAATAGCAGTACATGATATTTTGTAACACCTTACTGAAAACTGGTATAACTAGAAAAAAAATTGACTGACTTACTGAGAAGGTCTTGTTGAGGTTTCTATTTCTGCAGAAAATAGTAACAAACTTTATGTTCCTGCTAAACTTGGCAATAAAATGATAAGTTTAAGGTTTAGCTTGTTGTATTGCTAATAAGTAACATTCTTGTTTTTTTTTTTTTTTGCAGGCAAACTGACAGTACTGGTACAGAAGTTATTGCAGGTTGTGATACCAGATCCAGAACAAGTGAATTGGGAATAAGAACAATGATATTACATCCAATCCAGCTCAAACAGCCACCTCTGTATGACAACCCACATTCTCCAAGACCCAGCATAATGCATTTTGTTGTAAATTAACCTCCATATATCAACAACCTGTATGACAGCCAACTTTATATGATGGCCACATTTTCCAAAACCCTATATAATGCATTTTGTTTTAACTTCCTTATAACAGCTGCCTCTTTATTAAATCCAGTTGTTGCCAGTACTGATGGTGGCTTTCATAGGTTTTACTGAGTTCTCCATTTTTCTTTGTAAAAGAGAAAGAACAGCAATGATTGGAAAGACTCGGCAAACTCAGTAGACTAATAAATAGACCAATAAGTATGACCCAAGTAAACAGTATTTATCCCATCTGCATAACCATCATAAAACATGAATATTACTTTTTCGACAGGAGAAATTGCATAATAAAGTACGGGTAAAACCCGTTACAGCACAATTTGTTATAACTCGATTCCGCTTATAACGTGATGGCAGCATGGCTCCCATTTTTTAATTTAAGATGACCTCTCTTTTTAACATTCTAAATACATGCTCTCGGAAAAGCCAATTATTCGTATCTTTAGCAGATTATATGATCAAGGTTAATTAAAATTGATGACATTGAAATTTCATGCACATTTTCTATGGGGAAGTTTTAAAAAAAATTTGTTAATGTGATCCCGCTTATATCGCGATGTTATTCTTTCTACCCAGAGTATCACACAATAATGGGTTTTACCTGTAGTTGCAAGTTGGATTGGGAAAATGCAATATTGTATGAAATCAGATGAGATGCTAGGTTCCGTGTAAGAATTTTTTTTTTTTTTTTTTTTGTGGTGGTATTCAGAAGTGAGATATAGGCCTAATAGAACACATCTAGTGTTACTTGAAATCATTTCCTGAGAATACAGAATTACAGTTAATATCTCAAATTGTGTAAGTATATTGGTTTTTCAGAAACATCTGGATCAGCTTTCAAAAAACATTCCCAACTTGAGTACGTAAATGGCTCAAAGTTCAGCCCATCAGTAAAATTTATGTGGAATCCAATTTATGGTCAGTATCTCAGTGTTATACCCACCGAAACAATAACTTCTTTAAATTTTTTTAGGTATAATGCAATGATCCTATTTAAGTTTACAAACAACCAGCATGCAGAATTTAAGCAGAGGTTTACTGGCAACAAAACTGAAAATATTTTTCACTGATAGAGTGCAAAGATTGTAAGCTTGTGGGCATTGATTTTCAGAATCTCTTTTGTTGCATTTTTACAGCATTATTGCAGCTCATTCTTATATTCACTCATTTTCTTGATAGTGTTTCTTATTTAAACTGAATTCACCATATTAAGATGCATTACTTTCAGCTAATTCTGCTTAAACATTTTTACTATTGCTAAGCTTTTTAAAGATTTTCAGTGATTTCTATAACCCAGTAAAATAATTGCTGTATATTTTGTCTCCAATCCCCTAACACCACCCCTCAATGTTCACCCCCAAATCGAACTATAATGTAATCTGCTTGGGTTTGCTGCAAGTTTGACAGCTCTTGCCTCATGTACCCTATACGCTTGCTTTAAGTTTGCTATGCAAACTGCATGGTCCAGATCTGCTATTACATGATGCATTGGTAGATCTGGGTCTATGCAGTTTGTTAGGAGTAATCTGTGGAACAAACAACTTAGTCATTTACTTGCAGGCAGATTATGTTGTTTGCAGTAAGACTTGTAAGTGGGAATCCGTGGTACTTTATGGGTAGTCAACAAGTTAGGGTCAGTTTTATCATAGTATATATTATTATGTGATTAGGAGTATGAATCCGTCTTATAACATTATATAATGTGATATAAATATTGCATAAGTTTTGCACAAGTAACCTGGAATTAAAATACTATTTATCACAATTTAAGTATATAATTAATTTACTGTAAATAGTAAATTATTCTGCATTAATCTCAATTACCAAAGCCCCCAAAATTGAAACATTTATTATTATTGTTATTATTATTATTCAGTATATATTTGAATTGTCCCTTTGTTAAGTTATTATAAGGGCTGTTCCATTGAAAAATACACAGGACCCAGGGAAGACACTTTTAAAGTGGGGTACTCACCCTTGGATGCAATTTAAAATTTCTTCTAATTTTAATATAAACTCTGAAATCAAAGCACCTTGGCACATATTTAGAAAAAGAAACTGCCTTCCCTGATATCATATAGGTTTAAATGGAACAGCCATAATCATAATTATATATTATTAAATGACCTTTGTCTACAGTTGAAGCCATTGCCAGATAAATGAATTGCAGTTGCAGTTGATTATTACATTAAATAGCTCATTGTTTTATTTGTACAGTCTCTTTAATTATTCATAAAATCTTTACAGCACAATTTAGAAATCAAACTGGTGGCCATTGCACAGAAGTGGTTTTTGTTGAGCCCACTTTGGAGGATGCTCGCCATAGTGATTTATTTGGCATCTCTGTACATGACCATTCATTTGTATATACACGCATCTGTCTGCACATCCAGCCATACTTCTGTTCACACCCTAGTTTAAGATTAGGTTTTTGATTTTATGTCTAAATAAAATGTGGCCACTATATTAGGATCTCTGTATGTTTACAATATGCATTTAAATTTAGTTGGTTACTTCAGGATTGTTGTAAATTGTTAAGTTGCACATGTTATTAGATATTAAGGTTTCCATTTGTAAATATATCTACATGACTTGAATAGATGCAGTGAGTAGTTAGGTTTACATAATCTTGTCATGAGGCAGAACATGTTATGATTACATCCATCTATCAGTTATCGATTTGGTATCTGCACAGTAGTTCCCAGGATCTTTTCTAGGTGATCTGCAATGGGGCTGGGACCCATTCATTTTGAAATGAATTAGAATAATTTGGAACCCAATTTTCCCAAGCAGATTGGAAAAATTTGGTTTCTGTGTTATTTTTTAATATTTTGCAATTGAACAGGGGCCCATTTTTGGTGTCTGAGAACATCTGGAAAAATCCCCAGCTTGGTTTCCAGAAATCTTTGTTAGTGTAATGTTGCAGCTTTTAGTGTAATTGCATCATTTTTAGAAGTAGTGTTCAAAATACTACAGAGGTCTGTAAGATCATGACTAAATTACATTCTGATAATAAATAACTTTGAAATGATACAACTTGATGGAACATAAATGCCAATTATTTTTCTAATAGTCAAGTATTTTGTATGCCTGATGATTTTTGTTTTATTTATTGTAATCAGGAGTTTGAAGATCTGTTTCCTGTACTAGATATACCTTGTTGGAGCTTTTTTCATTGTTATTTGTATTGTTTTTAGAGTTCTATGACATATCAGCACTTTCAAGGTTTTCTTCTACAGTAGCAGTTGGAATAAAATTCCTTGCCTAGGGAGACACCACAGTAGCTGATCCTGGTCTGTCCCATGGTGGGAATCAAACCTGAATCCTTCTGTTCACAAGCACCATACCTTAACCATTGAGCCAATGCAACTCTCCTAACCTTTTGAGAGATTTGTTGTTGTATTAGATATTTACTGTCTCAAATACATTCCATGCTGTGTTTGAAGGAGAATAAAGTACCCAGTTGGTCTGTCCTGTATGCAAAGAATTGTGTGAATATGTATATTTTACTATGATATTTATACAGTAGATTTGCATCCTGAATTGACTGATCTTCATGTATAACTTTTGCCAAAGGTAACCAATAGAGTTCAAAATTAAGCTGTATTAGGATTTTGGTAATGTGCTCTTTTCTCATCTGTTCTGTTCTTTTGTTTACCTAAATTGCTTAAATATAATACAAAATTCATGTTCAAAGAAAACATACAGTGTGTATTGAATATTTTTTTTTGTTTGAAAAGGGGGTCACCTGTATCAATATGTGGCCAAGAAAACTTCTTTTTAAGTTTAATTTGGTGTTTAATGATGCAGTAAAACTTGAAGGTCTTTGGATTAAAGCACCATGCCCAATGAGTTGCATGGAAGCTGATCGTGGCAGATCAAATAGTAGGATTTGAACTGGCACCATGCCCAGTGAGTTGCATGGAAGCTGATCCTGGCAGATCAAATAGTTGGATTTGAACTGGCACCATGCCCTAGTGAGTTGCATGGAAGCTGATCCTGGCAGATCAAATAGTAGGATTTGAACTGGCACCAAAGTCCAGCACAATAGCCACTGAACCATACAGCTCTTTAAATTTTTAATTCCAGTGAGCTTGATAAGACTACATGAAATTAGCGTTCCCTGTTTCAGGAGTTTTATTGGAACATTTTTGATAATCTACAATATTTGCTCTTGTTTGTCAAATCCAGTCATAAACAGTGTTGAAACAGGCCTTTTCTCACCTAATACACTAGTAGGTCAGAACCTTCACTGTATTCTACCTCTAGTTTCAAACAAACTGCATAGAACCTGATATAATGATGGTTTGATTTGGTTTTTGTTCTGTGGTACAGTAACACTTTGAAGGTTAAATCTTGCCAAGGCAAGTAAAGTGCTTTGCCCAAGGACACATTATAGTAGCCAATCCTGGCTGAACCAGTGGAGTGGGGGAATTCAGCCCACACCCATCTGGTCATGAATCCAATACCATAACCACTGAGCCATTAAGGTTACTTTTGCTGCTGCATTTAGTGATGTCATATTAGCAGTTGCCCATTATAGTAGGATCAGTATGGTTTGTTAATCACAGATGATTTTGACCTAGAGTTGCATTGTCAGACTAATCACCACATCACCATCCCTCATCATGGTCATTTGGATCACTTCAAGCTTTTTTGCATTAGCTTTAAAACTTTTCCCCTCTCAGTTGATGGCAATTTTTTTGGTTAAAATTTGGAAACAAATCAAAGCTGCTCAGACAAGAAACCAGCTGAGGTAATTAGCTACTATTATAGTGCCTTTTGATGTGCTACATTTTATTATAGCAAAAATAGAGGGGAAAACATGCTTTGAATTGAAAGAGTGTTTCAAGACAGCAGCATTTAATTCAAAGCATGGAAACTGGTGTGATCTCATTAAAGGTGTCATTCTGAAAAAATTTACTATGTCCAGTTTTCTTTGTATATTTTGCAGTAGGAGTCTGATCTTTTGCATTTGCAAATTTAATTGGTTTTAGCTCACCCGTCATAAGGTCAGATGAGCCTATGTAGGGTTCTTCTGCTGTGTATGTAGGACATTCATTGTCCTTCATGCTTTATCTGTTCTCAGTTGATAATTACAGCTTCTCAATAAAGCACTTAACAGAATTTGACCAAATTTGAAAGAAAGTAGCCTCACATGAAGATCTTTAAATTTGTTCAAATATTTCAGATCCACCATCAAAATATGGTTTCTCTTGCTATACATAAACTAAAATTTTTAAATGACTTGCTAAAACCACTAAACAGAATTTTACTTTGTTTATGTTTATTTGTCCACTTGTATAATTTTATGTTGGTCCATTTTTATGTGTCTTTGTGTTCAATTTTGTTTTTACCATATAGTAACATTTGTTGAACTTTACTATCACATCTATCTGCAATAAGACCACCTTAATTTAGTTACCAAAGACACTTGATAGATGATTACTGTTGAGAAATTTTAGTAATCTCATTTCTAATCAAACTTCGTCCGCCTCGGATGTGGAAGGTCTTGGGTTCGATCCCCGGCCGAATCATACCAAAGACTTACAAAAATGGTACTAACAGCTGCCTTGCTTGGTGCTCAGCATTAAGAGGTTAGTGTTAGGACTGGTTGGCCTGGTGTCAGGATAATGTGACTGGGTGGGACATCATGCTACATGTCTGGGGCATGATGCCCCAGTGCTAGACATCACTATAAACTGCCACACTGCAGACATCGTAGCAATATAACTGAAATTTTGGTGAAGCTACGTTAAAAATCCAAATAACACACACACACTCTAATCAAACTTACAGGTATTTTACTGAGTAATTTGGTTCCTGTTATAGTAGTACACTTAGTATTGTGAGCAAACTTGATAAAGTAAAACCCTGATTTTGTGTGTGTATGTTGAATGAATTACCACATGAATGACAATATATGTAAGAATTTGATTCAAGTTCACTGAGCAGTTTTATAGATGTAGCTGATTTAAAACATTTTCAGAAATATTCTGGGCTACAAAAATTGCCGTGATGGATATAGTTTTGACCTCACCAAAAAAGTCACATCCAGTCTATCACAGATACATTGGTCTACTGTAAAGCTTTTTGGGAACTGTCGGGAAACATGGACAGACAATGTTGAACTATGAGGTAAATAATGAAGAGTAATTCAGAATATGGAAGTGCACATGGAACCTGTTTATAAGGCTGTACAATTTTTTAAAAATTTATTTGGTGTACCTACTGCTTTTCTCTGTGGCATGCTACTATAAATATATAATTTATTATGTAAACGATATTTTTTATCAAGATAATCTGAGGCACTGCTAAGGCACTCACTTTTCATATGAAATCAAATTACTGTGTTATGACAAATTGTTGGGTAGCAATTTTCGTAAATATTGTTGTTGTCCTGAACCACCTATTTAAAGACCCCATGAAAAATTAGCCACATATAAGGAAGCCCCCCTTCCCCCTTTTATACTGTTTCATTCATAGATCAACATAGCTGTTTTATATATTAATGTTATTTCTGTAATCTGGTTGAAATATTAGCTTTTAAATGTGTCTGTTTTATTTTCATCCTTTGGAAGAAAAAACTCATCAGAATTAAAAGCATTTTATATAGTTTCAATGCACATTTTATCTATTTCCTATTGTTACATGTAGGCTTGTACAAAAATAACAAGAGAAAAGAGTGAAGTCAACAAACTTTGTAAATTTTAACAAAATAATTTATTTCCCTAGAAAACAATGTAATAATTGGAAATAGGACTTACGGTTTGTGAATATAATCCAAAATTTAATCCTAAGATTGAAAAATATAAGTCCTATCACTAAACAGTTCTAATTGAATCTGGGTTTGAATCTCATTGAAATTCCAATATGGAGGCGATGACATCAGATGATGTCTGTACTGATGGTAACAAATCCTCGATTGAATCACAGTTTATGTTTCCATATAGAATTCCAGAATAAATTCCACTGAATTTCTTTGTCCCAGAACTTTTTATAAAAAAAGTACACTTGTTTTATTTTCTAAAGAATAAATTATTAAATTCCAAAAAATAGATGAACTTCAAAACAATTTGGCAACAACAATAGAAACCTCTTGAGCCCTCAAGGTTTAAGATATGACTGACTGGAAAGCTCTCGGAATGAGTATTAAACCCAACTAAAACATTATCCCAGTCCCGCATGATGGGTCACATGGTCTCTTTACATTTGAATAGCGCAATAAAAAAAATGAAATTTAGCACGTAGGCAAGAACAGCCCTATCTAAGAACCAAATTCTCACACTGAAAATATATAAAAAAGAAAGGCTGTTTACAATCCAGCTAACATGCGGACTGAAATGACCTTGGCAGTAGCCAATCGTTTTCACTCGATGTTTACAAAATCTATGAACCTGAGTGAGCTAAAAATTGTGCTAATGTAATATTTTTACGTTTTAAACAAACTGAATTTACTGGAAAAAATATCGAATCCCATGAAAGTAATCATTACAATAAAATGTAATGAAACAAAATTAAAATGAAAAAGAATTTTAAAACTAACACACAAGCAATTTAGTTACATATACGTAACACTATCCATGCCTTAAATTGATATGTTGTGGGACCATTAAGGCAAGAGAAAACAAACATTTTAATGAATTCAGACAGTTACTACTGAAAATGAAAGAAAGGATAGGAAATGACAATTAGATTTAATACTAATTCAGATAGTCTTCATTCAAGTGATACTTTTCAAAACCTTTAAATCCCCATAAAAGCACATCTGATTTTAATCATACATGGGTAGTTCCAATAAACAACAGGACTAAAATGCTAAAACTATTGTTAAGTTGAGACACCTTTACTAATGAAATACTATATATGTACACTAATTATTGCAGTGTATTTGAAGCTCACACAATTGACTTTTTGGACAAAACCACTAAATGAACATTGTGTCACTCAAATAGGCTGCTATACACAAATGTTCGTTAGAAAAATAATCCTGAAATTCCTGAATTAAACTAGTTCATTATTCTCCAAGCTAAAAATAATTAGGTCAGACCTTTCACAAATTTTTGTGTGAGATGAAATTATTCATTCAGCATCACTCGACTTCATTGACGATGTTTTAAGTAAAGTCTAGTGGTAATAAGTAAAGCTTCAGTAAAAACTGAATTCTTTATACTTTTGTATTTAGCTGTATCACAATCAGCTTAGTCTCCTTTAGGTTGACGTCCACATTTTGAATTATAGCTAGCATTACAATAACCTTCCCACAAAGTAATCTAAAATCGCTCATTAGCTGATAATTTTGCCTTTTTAAAAATATATATTTTTTTGAATAACTAAATGTTAAATGCTATATTGAGAAAAATTAGAAAAATATGTTTGAGAACAACCATGAATTAGCATGTCTGCAAGGTGTTCTGTTTGCCATTTTATTGGTCAGTTATTGGGGTTGTCGAGGATACAGATTTGTAAGTAATATCTATCTGAATTTCATTCATAAACCTCAAGTGTCACTGCTAGAAGTTTTTATGTTGATGGTTCTTGTCAACTTTGTGTTCATGTATATTGTGTACCCATTTACAGTGATGTACAGTATTATAGTCATGTAAAGTGTGTACCCCTTTACAGTGGTCTACAATATGTGGTCATGTTCAGTGTGTACCTATTAACAATGATACACAATCTGTGATAATGTGCCCTGTGTACCCATTTACAGTTGCCTACAATACATGGTCATGTACAGTGTGTACCCATTTACATTTGTCTACAATATGTGGTCATCTGCAGTGTTACCCATTTACATTTGTCTATATTATGTGGTTGAGTACAGTACTTACAGTGATCTACAATATGTGGTCATGTACAGTGTCTACCCATTTGCAGTGATATACAATATTATAGTCATGTACAGTGTGTACCAATTTGAAAACAGCTTAGATAAAGATTTCTTGTTACATAATATGCTGTGGGTAGGTTAGCTAAGAAAACTGAGACCTTTTTGCTTTGAACTGCAAGCTGTGTCTTAACAAATCTATCTGGATACTTTTTTTTTCTTTAGGAATGGTAGACTAATTTTTATTATTGTACCTTTAATTAATCATTTCTTTCCCCCTCTTAGGTTATCAACAGATTTGACCAATAGTAGATGCTCACTATATTGATGTAGATATCCATTTGTAAGGAGCTGCATTTAATGCAACTGTACACAGGGCAGTGTCATTGAGGACCAAACATTGCTTTTTTAAAACTAGTTCCCAAATCCACGAAGTGGAGAGTCTTGCGACCACGTTGCATGAGTGCCTAAAATGGCTAGTTCTACATAGAATTCCAGATATTTTTTCAGTGTTGCAGTTTTCTAGTACAATCAAGCTAGTCACATTGTAGATATTTATGTGCACATTTTGTCATGCCATATATTATCGTCTTAAATTTACTACAGATATTTTATCATAACCTTTATTCTTTTCACGTTGCTTTTACCTTTAACGTAAAGCAGAAGAGGATAGAAAAGATAACCACTTTACTATTTCCCCAAAAATGGACCAAGAGATATTTGCAAACTTGTCATCATTGTACAAACAAGTTTGAAACCAGGTTCATTATAATTCCAGATGTCTTTTAAAATAACAATTTTACTGCAAATCTACAAAGTTCTTGATCATCTTAACTGATATACACTCTTTGCTTGTAAGTTTAATACAAACTGCATAGATCCAGATCTGCTAACATGTAATATACCATTTGGTCAGGGTCTGTGCAGTTTGTTAAGATTAATCAGTAAAAGAAACAAAATAGGCATTGATCTGCAAGAGCATTACATGATTGCAGATGTGGGTCTGTGCAGTTCGCAGTCTGACTCGACTTACAAGCAAGTATAGACAACAATTCTTCAGTGCTATATGTGTCATATATTTAAGTTCTAATCATGTGTGTTTATTCTGCGTAGCAAAAGTACCTAAATGGTTTGTTTCTTGTTGCAGTGATTTTTATGTAAATATACAGCTTTATAATGAAATTTTGTTTCTTTTGTCACTTTCATCAAATGACTTGTTTTGTAACAAGATATGATATACATATTTACATTATTATAGTTGTAATTATTGTAGTTTGAACATGTTTCCTTGCCATTTTGTTTGTTTTGTATAATTTTGTTAATTATGTTCAGAAATTCTCACAAAAATAACTGATTGAAAGGGAAGAGGTGACAAAGGAAACTCATTAGAATGTTGTTGGCACTGGTCTATATTCATGTTTAAACACTTTATTATTGTATACTTTATTATTGTATATAATTTAATGATTTAATCTGCATATGTCCGATAACTTTGATGAGGTCTGACAGATAATGTGGAATTTTAGGTGAGTAGAATGAATAGAATGAATTTCTTTTCCATCAGGGTAAAATGGTTGCTTCATTATATTGTATTTACTACTGCCATTTAATGAATCTCCGAATCTTACCTGCATATTTGAATGAATCTCCTAATCTTACCTGCAAATTTTTCAAGTCAGATCTAGGAGTCATTTATTTCTGTGAAGCATATTCAGACTTGATCAGTTTATTTCAGACCAGTTAAAGATGAGCTTAGCCATCTGTTGGTAAATTTAACCAGTGACATCTTGTATTCATCTTGAATTAGGGTACAGTAAGCATAATTTACTGGGGCCACCATTGTCAAACATTTAGTAAATAAATGCATAACACAAATGTTTCACAAATAAATGATTGGCAATTTATGTAGAGAATATGTTTCATCATAAACCTTGATGTAAATGATATACTCACAGATAAGGTTTCCTTGCTAAATTCATATAAACTTCATATTTGGGAACCCCCAGGTGTCAGAGTGGTCAGAAGCACTTGCCTTTACCTATCACTGCCATCTCACTTCTATCCCTGTGGGTTTGAGTCTTGGACTTGGCCAATGTGGCTATGTGAGTAAGCTTCCCATGGGCCGGTGGTTCATACAGGGGATTCCCGGGTTCTTCTGCCACCAGTTATACTGGTTGCCATGTATAGCCTATCCTGTACTGAAAATGTCATTAAACCCCAAAAATCAACACCAGTCTTGTTCCGATTTTGGTGAGTTTCCCTAGTATTTATTAATGACAAGTCCTTAATAAAGTTTTCGTGCAGTTGACGTTAAATACGAAGCAAAACAACTTAATCCTATGCAAACTAAATGCAGCTTTTGCGATACTAGTCTGTCGGGAGAACAAAGCTGTTTGATGCTAAATTGAAATCTTAGGATGGCGTCATTTACGTTGACTTACATGACATCATATTTAGGATGACCATAACAAGTGAATGAAAGATCTCAAATTTTTATGCCAAATCCATAATATAAAATCTCTAAAACATTACACAAAATTAATTTTTCTTCTTAAGAACAGGAGCGTGACGTAATTATCTTCTTTCAAACATTTTACTTAACATTCAGCCTAGTACTGGCTACATGTATTTTTACATCGCAATCTAAGTATAATTCCAAGTTAACCACCAAGATAAAAAAGTTATTGTATTTATGGCTGAAAGTGCTTACAAAATTCTCTGAAGGTATTGAACAAACATCAAAATGACCTAAGAAAATCGGCTGCAGAACTGTGAAGTGAAAATTTTACAGTTGTTTAAGAAGTTTACAGGTGTGGTCACCCTGAATGTGAATTGTCATGCACCTGTGGATGTGTAACAAACTAAACTGGTACTGTGTATAATGCACTTGTCAGTCATAGTTTAGACTTTTCTACTTATAACTGTTTGTAATATGTACTACCGAGACATCAATCTTCCGGTACAATATTTGATGACGTATCTTTGAGTATTTGTCATGTGTTCGAGGTTTTGAGAACATTAAATGGAGGGGTTCGTTGTAAATTGAACCTTACCAGTGATGCAAAAAAGACCTTTTCTCCTCATAATGATGCTTTGGAAAAATGTTTAAAAATATAATCACTGCTTTAATTCTCAGTGGTATTAGTCACCTACATAGTTATGACATCACTGTGATGTGAAAATGTCCAACGGCATACTGTAGATTTTACTGTTGTAAACTTTGATGTTAGACCAGTCAGAAAGCATGTTACGTTTGCAGCTCTTGAAAGATCATCCTGTCTGCCAGTAAATTGTGGTCTCCCAAGACTGGCAGTTTCTAGTGACAATTTGTAACATTATATAATCATTAAATCTATGCATTGAAAATGTGGTCTCTCAAGACATGTGGGCTCTCATGGCAATGGTCTTTCGAGACAGTTTATGCTGTAATTTATTGCCTTATCATGAAAAGTCTGAAATATTGCCTTTTTGAAATATTTGCCTTAGTCACTACCAGCAGTGAGATTTTACTGACTTTTTAAAAAATGGCCATAGAGGTCTGGTTCACATGGTAAATAGATTATTTTTGGGCATTTTTGCCTAAAAACTAATTTATCATCATGATTTCATTACTCATTGTGCCCATTGAATGAATTTGAATTTTATAATTTGCTGCACTTTGTACTACAATGTAGATACTGGTTTTTATTTTTAATTTTATTTTTTCATTTGTTTTCATTTTTGTGTGGATTTTTTTTTTTTTTCAGTTTGAAATATATTGTAGCTTTAGGCATTGTTTTAGATATAATTAGCATTTGAAAATATTTTTGTGGTTTTGGTTTGTGAAAGCTTCAGAGATTGTATGTGTTGCCCTCTTAATAACGATTTGAGTATCATTTTATGGCACATCATCACAATAGTGGCTATTTGGAAAATCAAGATTTGAAATGTAATTCTCAGATTTATATTTCGGTTGTTGATATAGTTTTAGTAATATGAAATTTTGATTTAGGCTGCATCCAAGAAAAAGAATTGTGAATGAGCAGATAATTTTATTAGGGTATTTAAAAGTAATATTATTTATCTGAAGCATGTATATGTTACATAAACAGCAACTATCATACTCGCTGAGGATGCTTTTAATGTTAAATTGACCTTTCACCTTGTTTTGGAAGCTCAGTCTGAGCTCTATGGTCAATGATGTTACAAACTGTATAGGATTCCGCATTGCTTTGACTGGATGTACTAGGTTGTACAGAATTGTTGCAATGTGATGCACTACAATCAACTTGAGTAATATGTTCGCTAACCATTTCTTAGCATTTCTGCAGAATATAGACTTGACATATGTGTGTTGCCTTTTACAAGTTCAATAAGCCAGGTCAAAGTTTGTTATCTAAATTGGATTAATCTTGTGTTCACATATCTATCATTGCTTGGTATGTTTTCAGGAGTAGTGCCCACCCTTTTCTTCATTCCCCTAATGTGTTATGAAAGGAGAAAATTGATGTGGAGTTTCTTCGAAATGCATCATTTTTTAATGTTTCTTACATCAGGAACTTCCAGATCTGGAACACTACAGCATTTTGTTACGTTCTCTACCTTGGCACTAACAAGCATTCAGAACAAAGGGTCAGAGGTATTTGTCATTAAGGCGTCCTCATTTAAAGTGTACTTTTGTGTAGACATGTGACACATACGACATTGCATGTTAGGTCATTGGAGCTGATAATTATTACATGCCTCCTGTGGGAGACACTCTTACATTGGACGAGACATTATGTGACTAGATTGTTAATTAATTATTGATGTGTCAGCTGTTACTGAAAACAGACAAACTTTAAACAACTTCTCAAAACCCACTTAGTAGAATTTGACCAAGTCTAACTGAAAGCTTCTTGGCATGAAGATCTTTCAGATTCGTTCAGATGATGCTAGTCCACAGTCAAATATGGCCAGCGTTATTAAAATTAAAAAGGCCATTAAAGAACTTCTTGAAAACCACTAAATAGAATTTGACCAAATTTGACAGAAACCATCCTGACATAAATGATTTTAAATTTTTGTAACAGTGATGCCAAATAAATACCAAATGTGGCCGCCATAACAAGTCATGGCTTAAAGGGTTTTCAATTTTTGTAACAGTGATGCCAAATAAATACCAAATGTGGCCATCTTTACAGAAATCTATAAAAAGCATTAAACAATTTTGCTGCAAAAATTGCTCAGCAAAATTTACTCTGGTTAAACAAAGAGCATTCTGGCATAAAGGATATTTTGTTTTACACAATTAATTATAATTTGCTGTCAGATATGTTGGGTATTAAAAATAGAAAAAATTTAAGTAAATGATTTCTTAAAAGTATTCAACAGATTTTGGCAAAATTTGACCAAAACTATTATGGCAAGAAGTCCTTTCAAGTTTTGTATAAATGTTACTAATGAGCCATGAAATATATCCAGTATCAAAGATGGTCTCAATTTTTGTTTTTAAATTTAAACGAGTTAGGAAAGCTGTTTAGCAAGCATAATTTGACAGAAAATATTGTGGTATTAAGTGCTTTAAAGTTTGTATGCATGATGCTGGTTCAATTTATAATGTGCTTGTCATTTCTAAAATTAGAAAATGCTTGAATGACTTCGCAAAAGCCACTAAAAACAATTTAGCAGAATGCATATAGGGCTTTTAAGCTTGTACAAATGTTAACATTTGTCGTTAGATATGACTGCTGTTACCAAATATGGACAAACTGTTGATAAGTTCTGAAATGCCACTTTACAGAAATTTTACTGAAAGTGTCATAAATTGAAAGCCATTCACATTTAAGCGTCCACCATTACTAAAAAAAAATTCTCAAAGAAAAAAACCCCACGTTGCAGAATTTGGCCAATTTCAAAAAAGTGTCGTGGCACTGAAGTCTTTAAATATTGGGCCATCAGTTTTTAAGTGTTATCAGAACTTACTTTTTGAATTCCCTGTATCAATTTGTATTTATTGCCCATATGCGGAAATGAAGGATAATAAAGATTTTATTTTAACTTGGCACATAATTGTTATATGTTTATTTTTTTTAGCCATATAGCTTTTTGGAGTTATGCCCTTTCCATATTAGTGCTTAAGCCATACATTACACGATAAGCTTTATGTAAGAAAAACAAGTGTCAGACAAGATTAAAATGCATTTCCGTTTGTTTTCTGTTTACAAAAGGTAAAATTTTAACAAGAAAAGATTAATAAATTGCCATATTTAAATAAATTGAAGGGTATTTTGTTTTACTCAGTCTGTGTTTATTAGTAACAATATACTTTAATATCTATCCATTGAGTATTTGTATATGGCAAATATCGTGCTACATTTGTTCTTGTCACTTATCGAAGCATATATAAGAAGTTATTATTAAACAACGAATATTTGTCCTGTACGTGGAATACAGATCTAACTTTTTCACTTATTTGGGTAAAAAGTTTTCAAAAAACATTATAGAAAGAATGTAATTAGCAGAAAGGTAAATATTTAAATAAGCACACTAAAAGCATAATTTACGGTAAATGTTGATTTCGAAGGGTGGAAGTAAATCTGCACGCCTTTGAATTAAAATATTTTGCTAACTGCTACTGACATTGGCTCAATTCAGTGGTACAAATTTTCAAATTAAAATCAAGACATAAATTAGGCTGACTTGAGCAAGTCACGACAACACCTAGGGTCAGCATGGGATAATATACATAATTATATAGTGAATTACCGAAAAACAAAAGCGTCTATATATTTATAGCACTGAAGTGCAGAGTGTGACTGCGGTCTGATTCTTATTGTGAAAATGAACCATTTGGAAACTTTTGAGAGCAGTTCATATTAAGGGTGAAAAAATAACAACACGTACATCCGTGCTCATACAGAAAGCAGTTATCCCAAGTCATGTTGTAGGAAAACAGTAGATGGCTGCAAAGTTTGAATTTAGAGTGCTTTGTAGGATTTAGAATGCAGTCTGGGATTTAGAGAGTAATAGTCCATCACTGTTTAGTTCTACTAGTCACCGAGATGGTATCAGCACTTGACAGTTAAAAGGAAGAAATGATCATATCTTGAGTTCCTTGAAATTCTTTTCACTTGGTAGAGCGCCAGTCCCTTCGAAAGACTGGTTAATATCCGTAGTTCACAGAAGACACGTGGTTCAAATTAGAATTTAGACATGTATTTGACATCACGATATTTGAAGTAGAATTAAAGGACTTGAAAGCTTAGGTGTCTTCTCATGTACAATGAGCATAATGATAATGACGAACACTTTCGTATAATTTGTCGTTTTGCTGGCGTGTAACGACTGGATTAATGCAATAGATCATCAATTTGAGATGGAGTGCAGGCGGTCGTATGATAGAAATGTAGATAAACATTTACATATAACTATTTTGAAATAGTTTATTATCAAATTATAGTTTCTGCTAATCTCTGTGCAGAAGAATACAGCACAAGAGCATATCGGACTTTACCAAGCATTTAAGTATGGAATGTTAATTGATACAGGGGTGAAGTAATGGGTGACACACGTTTAGCAATATACAAAAATGAATCGATGTCTTCAAATCGCACAGTTTAAATGAAAACGAATTCGTAGTAATCATAATTAAAACTTAAGACTTACGCGTGAAAATATGAATAATGTTTACAGAAGAAAGGTCTGTGTTAATTAATACAAAAGTCTGGAAAAGAAAAGTAAAATAGAAAGAAAAATAATAATCGCATTGAAAAATTAAAGAAAAAAGTATATACATTGTCAGTAGATGAAGTTAAAGCAACAAACGTCAGAATATGTAAGTATCGTGTTACATAGATTGAAAATGTTGGAGAATGTGTGAGCTTTAGTGAATGTTTAGTTCTGTGCATTCTTTGAAAGATTATGGTGCGGTCAAGAGGTGCGCTGTATTACAGGCATACCGGTTTACCGCGCAATTTTTTTTTCTTCAGTTGGTATGTATTACGATACTTTCTTACTGTATATGTACTTTGGCAGTTTCTGTCAGTAAGGAATGCGGGGAATTTAATGACTTGTCATGTTCCGAATTTTATGATATTAACAGCATGTTGTTTTCATTTTTCATGACATAATAATTCAAAGTTATTATTATTTTTTTTTTTTTTTTACAAAACGGTTTTATTTGTCACAAAATAATTTCGACTGTTACAAATATAAATGTATTTATGATCATTTAATCATATGTTTGACACGCGTCACGTATGATAACGTGGTAGATAAATGGAATGTTGCGAATGACGTTCGGGCCAAATCCGATTTTTTTTTTTATAGTTATTTACTAGCGTATGATAATTTATGGCAGTGATATTGTTTTTACAATCTGATAGTGACTACACTCTAAGACAATATGTATACTTATTATTGTATAGCATTTACTCGGTAACAGATAAAGTACAATTGTTGTCATAACTCCAGACTAATCTTAATTAGAAGGGAAAGCCTGAGTATACATTTGCTTTCTTCCAAGGTAGTATTGCGTTTTGTATTGAGTAAAAAGGCGAATAAGTCCCCACTTAGATATTCTCTCCCCGTAAAAAAAAAAAAATAATTACAACGAAAAGAAAAAGCAGAAAAGACGAGAGATTGCGTTCAGGACACAGGGGATAAGGTTAAACTTCGGTCTTGTTCTATTTTCCATCCTGCATCTCACATTCGTTTCACAATATACTTTAAAATGTTCTTTAAAATTTAAAATATCGGGAAAATCGTTTTAAGATACTAAAAATGAAGATCATACTTTTTGTCGTGTATCATTTGCATACGAAATATCAGTACGGAAGCTTGAAATATCTCTTGTAGAGATCGTACCCAAGATCCTTACCACAGAATGAGGTTTTCAGAGCCAGCCCTACTAAATGCTGATAATCTTTTTTTCTGGAAAAGTCTTTAGCTTTCATTTTCTCACATTGATATATGCAATAACATATATATATATATATATATATATATATATATATATATATATATATATATATATATATATATATATATATATTGTAAGCACCGTTAAAACGAATTAAATTGGTGAAGATGAAATAATAACAGCAAAATTGTATATTGAGAAGACGATAAACCCCTGTCAGTAATAATGTTAACTTTTCAATGAATCATCCGTCATTGACGCCAAGCCTTTGCAATCATGTATCGCATGCATGAATACCAGCGATTTGAAACATGTTGCTGCTTCTGAAGCCATCAAAGCTACATCTCGACTAGTCAATAACCACCGTGCCCTTCACCCCAACTGCTTTCTTACACTACTGCTTTCTCAATGTGAAAGTCTGCTTGAGTACACCATAACAATGTAGCATGCAAACTCTGCTTTTCAAGTTAAGTGAGTTCACGCAGAAGATATATATATATATTTCTTAGTGCCTGAGTAACTGAACGGCCTAACATTTAGCCTCGTCCTCACAACACAGTTGGAGAAAGTAGTGCCAGGCAAGCAAAATTCTAAGACAAAGAAGCTGAGATGGATACCAGAAATAATGACCGCCTACTTTTGCAGCGATCAAGCCACCGTACTACTAAATTTACGAGATAAGTGCATGCTGACTGCTCAAGGTATCGCCACAGTTTTATGTCAAATCGAAGTATACATGCGCGATGGATCTGGATGGTTGTTTTTCTGCTGCCAGGTGTTTGATCTAAGCGTGTTGCAGCACCGGCCGTTTTGTGGTAGGAGCTACATTCCAACACCAAGGTGCATATCGCAGTCTGTTATCAATGTCACAACAGAGACAACCGTTGTTTTAAATAGACTGTTCTGTCAGCTATAAAACACAGCGGACGACAATGTTAACTGGGTAGCCAAGCATCGCGAGCACATGATCAAGTTTGAATTTACAGGCATTGACGTTGCAGTAAAGTTTAGTAAGTTTGAGCGCCACAATGGAACTATCGTAGTTATTGTTTTTGGTTGGGGAAAATGACCACTACCTGCTATGCATCAGTGAGAAAGTGAGGCCACTCCGTTGCTAATTACAGATATCGAAAAGAGTCACTATGCCTGGATAAAGATCCTAAGCCGCATGGCACGTAGCCGCAGAGCCATGCAAAAATATCCTAGCATTTCATAATGTATGTTGCTGTTCGTTCTTCTATTTCGAAAATGACCATGACTCACTAACCGGTTTGATTTTGTGAGCACATGAATGGCTTATCAGACCAGTATGAACTCTGAACTGTCTGTGGAACACTGATGCCGTCTGTGTTTGCTTTATCAACAGAGAATGTAACTCATTTCTGAGATTTACGTAACGCGATTGCACCGCCTCTGCCATTCTCCGAAGTTCACAGTCTATAGCCCTTGTGTGGATGGGATTATGCCAGGTGAAACAGCCCTGCGAAAGATCTTCCCAAGACATATAGTCAGTGTTAAAATGTTCCAAAGATGACCTGAGAAAGTCTTTTAAACATTTCATTCGACCTCGATGAAATCTCCTTTCTCCCTTAATCAAGTCACAGAAGTTTTTCTTTGTAGTAGCTCGCTTGACATCCTGATGACGTTTCCTCCCCATCTCATCTAGGATTTCATTAGCACAGTGAGGGTGCTTGGAAGGTCTGTGTCATAGCTTTGGTGTCTGGAACTTTGTCCTGCTATCATATCTTTAACCGCTTCCTCAGGCAACCCAAGTGCAAATGGTTCAGCTTCTTGTTAAGGCGTCTGCACACTGCCCAGGTTTCGTATACATACAACAGTGTCAAAAAATAGCTTTGTAGACCTTCACTTTTGTTTGTAGATTGATGCCTCTGCGCTCCCAGACATTTGCGCATAATCTGCCAAGACCACATTTGTTTTTGCAATTGTTGTATTGTTTTCGTTATCGATGTGGATTGAGGAGGTAGGTGAACAAGTCTACTACATTAGAGATTCTGCAATGGACAATCCTCTTGATGTTGCTGTAGGGTGTTTTAACAGATGTTGAAGTATTATCTTCTAAAAGGTGATTTAGAACCCCATGTTTCTTGTTCTGCAGTCTTCGTATATCTGTAAAGTTCTCATCAAACCAATCTTCATGTTTACACTTGGTGGGGCTGAGTGTTTTATATGCACCCGACAACAGATAGTCAGGAAGCATGCGCAGTTTATCTCGATGTTCTTGGAGTTAACACAATTTGTTACTATTTGACAGCACTGCTTTTGTTTTAAATTAAAAAAATCCCCACCTGTTTCACCTTCTCCTGTAGACAGTCTGCATTTCTCATGACTTTGTCATTCGAACATTCTACCTGTCTCTTTTCCTGATGATGACGTAGTGACTGACATGTTTGTGCTTGAAGTGCCGTTGCATCCAAGACGTTTAGCTATGTTTTTGCTTTTATGGTGACCAGCTGGTTGTGTTCATCGCATTTTCTCAGTATTAGGAGTCAGTTGTTGTTGCACATGCCAAATACATGTTTGTTGATGATGCTTGGATATGTTGATGATCTGCGTTCACTCTAGCATTAAATTGTTCTGCTGACGCATTCGTCCATTAGTGTACACACTTTACAGGCAACTCTAGTCATTAGCCTTCACTTTTGTCTTCTTGTATGTATTATCGACAGCTAATATGGGATTCCCATCAGGCGCGGTATCGTACCAGGAAGACAAAATTTCTAGCTCCTTTCTAATGTTTCATTGGTGGGTCGTGTGATCATAATTAGGGCTGTTTAGTCGCCCACGGGCCTTCCGAGTTCCACTGCTGTTTCGGTCCAGTGAAAAGCGACCAAGGCATAGGCCTCGAGCCGTCTATGTGCATTTCTGCAGGTAAAACGCTCGGTATATCCACACTTGCTGCTTTGCCACTCGCACATCGCCACAAGACTTAAAGGTATCTGGTAGGGGAGAGGGATGATGTCATGATTTGCGCGTGATTTGGATTTAAGAGAGGGAAAGTTACGAAGTCACACTCATACTTTCGTCCAGGCCAGTCTCAATCCAGCGGAACGACGATGTCGAGACGTCTAGCAACGAATCTGGATGTAATGGATCGTACTGTACTTGAGCTAATGACGTGCGCTATCCACACTACTCTTAGCACATAGCTTCATAGCAGGGGATAAGCATAACTCCTCTGCCTCGAGAAAAGACGTTCTGGGTGTAGCTGTCCACTCTCGGTCAAAAGTCTCAGGCAGTACCTTCTACTACAACTTACGGAGCAGGAGTAGCTTGACCTGACCCTGATTGATATTGTTCAAACCATAGTTGTCATATGCTTCGGACGAGTAACCCTAAACTAACAACTCCATGTTTGGGCGGGGTAATTCAAAAGTAATGTGAATCATTTGTTAACATTTGTTGACGTACTAAAAACTAAACTAGTTGAAATTATTTGTTCTGATGGCAGTTGAGTAACTATTTGTTTCTATCTGAAACAACAACAATCTAATATGGGTAATCATATCAGTTAGAATTAATTTCGAATGTATAGTTTATGCAGTGCTAATTTGATGTCATACGGCCAAAATGTATTGCAATGACATGGAATGGCACTTTAACCTTATTGGCAGATGACAAGAGTTTAAATAGCGACGAGTCCTTTGCATTCCGAAATCGAAGGCAGCCACTTGAATGGTTGTTCGATTTTGAAATCTTAAAGTAGCATGTAACGACTCTACCGCCTGTTCGATTTGATATCTTTTTTCATAAAACAGTTATGTCTCTTGCAAATATCAGCTGGAAGAAGAGCGCAGACGATAAGAAATATGGCGTCTACATGCATACCAGAGCAGTCTGAATGAATGTCAGCATGACATTGAGGGTGCTACTGTCAGAAGACCAGTTCTCATCGCGGACGAACTGTCGCCATATTTTTTATATCTCGGTAACGGGAACGAATTTACACTTTTTATGCATACCTTTATATTATATATTATCGTTTCAGTGCTTGCTCGGCCAATTAATAGCGTCATCATCAGTAGGATGCAGCGCCTACAGTCCACGGGGGAACTTTGTTAGTGGACAGTTGTTCATAATGTGTGACATGGTCTGTAGAGCTCCACAGTAACAGGAAGAGTCAGTGGCCTGGCCCCATCGGACAAGGCTGACTGCACAACGGCCCTGTCCTGTCCGAAAGCGGTTCAGCGTGGTCCACATATGACGTGGAAGGTTGAAGCCAGGAGTGCAGATAGATGGCTCAGCTATGAGGGAATGGTTTACAACGTCTGTTGAAGACCATTCGACACTCCATGCCGAAATAGCTTTCATATCCTCTGGCAACGAACCTAACCAGATCGGGCGTCTCGAAGTCAAGTGGACTGCTGGATGTGAAGTGATGTCCATGTGCAGTGGAAGTTTCTCACTGGCATGGACCATAGCCAACACTTTTTCGGTTGCTTCCTGGCGACGCCAATGTGGAGGAGGAATGTTATTGAGTACCGGCAGCTATGGTAAAGGAGTATGACGTAGTGTTCCAGAGATTATGCGCATTATTGTGTTGAGCTCGACATCAATTAACTTGCTGTGGGATGATCGAGCTCAGACAGGAGCACAATACTCAGCTGTTGAATAACAGAGGGCCAGTGCTGATGTCTTGAGTGTCTGAGCACTAGCACCCCAGGTTGAGTCAGCCAGTTTGAGGAGTAGGTTGTTTCGAATGCTAAGTTTTGCTGCAGTTTTCTATAGGCTGTTGTAGAATGTCAGTGATCTGCCCAGAGTCACACCAAGGTACGTAAGTATCGGGTCAGCTTCGCTTTTGCATTATTGAGGTGGAAGACGCTGGAGACTCTCTTTGTTGCGCTTGGCTATAGATGATATTTCTTGAAGAAGTTTATCATATCCTCCACGTCCTTGTTCAGTACCTCCTCAAGCTCAATCAATGAGCGACTTTGGGTCCCGAGAGCAATGTTATCTGCATACATGAACTTGCGCGACTGTTTTTCAGGTCGTTGATATAGACATTGAACAAACTTGGCTAAAGAACAGACCCTTGTGGGAGTCTATTAGTCTGATGCCTCCACGAGCTTACGTTCTTTCTGATTCTGATGTGCATTCTGAAGCGCCTGTCGCAAGGAACAGTTCGATAGTCTCAACTATCCAGCAGAGCAATACTCTGGAAATCTTCAACAGTAGCCCTGCATGCCGGACAGTGTCATATGCCGCTGTTAGATCAAGAAAAACAACTCTAGTTTTAAGTTTCTTCTGAAAACCGTTTTCAACAAACGTAGTCAGGACAAGGACTTGATCGCAAGTGCTACGGTCATGCCTGAAGCCTGCCTGCTCAACAGTTATGATATTCTCCGAGTCTGGACCAATTCTTTGGAGAATCAGGCGCTCCAGTACCTTAAAACAGACTGAAAGCAAGAAGATCGGCCGATAACTCGCCGCATTGTCTGTTTTTGCTAGGCTTTGGGATCCCAATAATCTTTGCCTGGTTCCACAAGGTCGGCATGCACTTTTCCCTAACAACCCGGGTGTTAAAAGCAGCGAGCCATTCTTTTGCCTTCGGGCCAAGATGCTTCAAGAACGCAAACAGGATGTTGTAATATTCTGCTACTTTGCCCGATTTGATGCTGCATAGCACCGTTTCAAGTTCTGTTGTTGTCAATGCTCTGGAGTATTTTGATATAGTTTATCTGACTTCCGACCGCAGTATTGTCGCCACTCATCTCGTACTTCACGTCGGTGCTGTTTCTCCAGGGGTGTTTTTGCGGCTTGTAATAAGTGGCTAGCTACAGCATTTGGTTTGACAAGAGGGTGAGCTTGAATTGGTGGTTGCTGAGCAGTGCAAAGTCTTCGAACCAAGCTGCAGCATTTTCGGCTGGAGCGCGTAAAGTTGAGTGATCTCTCGGCGAGTGTGTCTGGCATTGTGCAGGGATTCGATCAGGTGATCTGCTTTGTCTGAGTCTCTAGATGCTTCATTGAGAAGAGCCTGACATTCTTCATCCAAACAACGTGTACAGACTGGACGACGACCACGAAGGACAGACTGAGTATGGTTCTTTGGAAACGGTGGTAGGATTCCTTGATTGTGATGCAGCGAGATGGTATAGTGACTATGCTACGCTCCAGTATGTCAGTGTACTTCGTTCAAACGCCGCTGTGAAGAGCTGCGTATAGCCGGCTGCTGAAGTCCAATATGGATAAGTATTGGTCTGTACTGACTGTGTGGGAAGTCGTCTAGAACAGTTTGGCTTACTGGATGAGGATGGTCACCAATGGAGCTGACTCATCAGAGGTTTGTGAGTAGACCTTTTGCCATCTTGCAGAATGAAAGGTCCCACGTTGCTTGGAGTCGTGGGTCAGAAGGAAGTCATTGTTCATTGCCCACTCTACCGAGTGTTCCTCGTCTTTATTGGGCCCTAGTCAGTGTGATGACTGTTGAAGTCGCAAATGTAGACGGCTGGGTGTTCGAGTTGGAAGTATATTGTTGTCCCAGTGGGCACAGGGCGGTTTGTAGACATTAGCAATCTTGTACCTCCAACCTGGACCACATCACAGAATCTGGTAGAGGAGATTGGGTAGGCATCAGTAATTTCGCAGCGTGTACGTTTGGCACGGCCGAATATGGAGTTTGGTGTTGATGAAATAAGGTTAAAGCCTCCAGTGGTGTATCGTCCTGATACCTGGTCTGCTACGTGAGTCTCCCGCAGACAGATTACGTTAACATCATGACGGTGGGCTAAAGTGCTGATGATGGTTCGTTTGTCTTCTAAGAGATCCTCGACTTCAAGTTGTAAAACTCGTATATCCTGTCCAATGGCTTGAAAGTCAGCGGACATTGCCACGTTGGGGGCTGCTCTTGGTAGTGGCATGTAGCCGGATTAATTGCTGCATTCAGTTTGCAAGTTGGATCCTTTGCTTCTCCAGGCTCGGGCAGAGCCTTGGCTGAGTACTGACCGGGAGCGCGACATGAACGAGGAATCAAGCTGCCCCATGGAATCATACCTTTAAAAACAGTATATCACAAAATCTATCGATTAAAGGTAAGCATATTAAGTAAAAATTGGTACATGTTCGCGAGAGAGTAGTTTTACAGTGACTACAATGACTATCGGTGTACGACAAGAAATGATCCAGCAAAGAAGAGGTCATACCAGTTAAGTTAGATGCCATAGTAAATGTCAATTTAATAATGGAATGAGATATTAGACATCAGTAAATGTTTTGTGTACATATTGCAGTTCTAAACAACACCATGGCAATGGACGGCGCCAGTATAATACTGCTTCTACTTTGTTACAGTATTCGATTTAGACGCCGAATTTCATTTCTGTTGGATGTGCTATTCTGTTTTAGTAAAAATCAAATGGAACCTGCCTTCAGTAACGTGGGTTCGTGTTCGCGCCAGAAAAGTTTTATTAGTTTTCCAATTTTGATTCTTAAAATTTATTATTAACGTTTAAAAAGTTAAGGAATAATTAAATAATTTTTTGAAGGGTTATCGTTTCGTATGATATCATTCCATACTGTTTATCATAACCTATACAGTACTGTATTGTATATCTATGTTTGTTTTTTTTTGTTCTGGGATAAGGAACTGGTGTATACTAGTTTGTAATTCCGATCTGATCGATTAGTATTATATGTAATTAACTTTTAAGTAATAAAACTGGGCTATGGGTAAGAAACGGACGAATTTAAAGTACAAGCGAATTCAGATGTACCTCATGATCTAGTCAGAGAAGCATTGGAAAGATAGAGCTGAAGGAGACAACACTATTTCATGGTGTGGCAATTATAGTAGATATAATAGTAGGGCCCGGAATTTTGGTCTCTCATGTTGGAATTTTTAGGATGTTAAATCCGTCGGACTGTTATTTGTTTTGTTTTGTGGGTTGGTTGCTGAATTCATAATATGCTCGGATCTGTGTGTTACGCTGAACATGGGACAGCAATTCCAGGAACCGGTAGTGAATACGTCTACATCAAGCCAGCTTTGGTGAGATACCTGTCTTTATATGTTTTGTGGATAAACTTTCTAGTGATTTGTCTAGTTGGACTTGCCGTCATGAGCCTGATGTTGTCTGTATATTTATTCCAGCCGATGTTTCCATACTGAGAGATTCCACAGTCGGGAACCAGGTTTCTGGTTGCAGTTGTGTACAAGTATATTGCAGCTGGGCCCGTTTTGGCGTCAGTTTTTGAAATCTCTTGTTCAGCTATTTAAGTTCATATAATTTACAGAGGACCCTGATAAATTTCTCTTCGACCTTTATTTGTTAGGTCATTTTCCCATAAGATCAAGTGAGCTTATGGTTTGGCCCTGCCTCCGTCATGCATTGTGCGTCCGCCAAGAATTCTGTTTTAAAATTTGTAAAATGTTCAGAACCAGTTCTGACCAAATTGGGCAGATAGACTTCTGATATAAACGGCTTTCACATTTATACAAATGATGTCAATATGTCATCCAATATTGTTGTTACTAAGGTAATCAAAATAGAAAAACCTCAAAAACCGTAGAGCAGGATTTGATTAAATATGACAGAAAGCATCCTTTTATGAAACCCTTTCGAACTGGTACAAATGATGTCCATTGCTAATATAGAACAAAAGAAAACATCTTATTGTTCATTAACGAATGCTTTTTGGACGTCTCAAAACCCACCAGACCAGTTTCAGCTAGAACTGACACAAGGACTTTCAGGTTCGGGCAAAAAATGGCATATATTCCTGACAGTGGAAACACATGTTCACATCTTTATCTGAAATATGGATGAAATAAATGCAGTCAGCATCTTTAAGAGAAATTTAAAAATAAAGCATCATACTGACCCAGAGTTTTTTTTTTTTTTTACCAGTTGCTTATGGTTATTAGACATTTGTAAGCCAGGAGTGTGACCTTAGGCCCAATTGGGAGAATCGTTTTAATGCTTAGGCAGATCGCAGAACATATATAAGCATCGAGTTTCCATTCATCCTTGTCGGAAATGAAAAGGTTTGTGATTCATTGTTTGAAAGGCGCATATGGGTGGCGAATGGGTACATTATATTTTTGGTGCACAGCCAAGACAACCTTGAAGAACCTCTTCTTATAGATCCACTAGCCCAACAAGCTCATATTTGGCTCGGGGAACCTAAAGTTTGCAAGGTACTTGCTCCATGGCAACTCAAAAAAATTGACAGGGCAATTGTTAAATTCGTAATGCAAGTTTCTGCAAGTCTTTTTTCTACTATATGATCCCGCCACAATGCATACATATTTCAACCCGTTTATTTACTGTGTCTATGTATTGGATTCTTCATTTATTCAACTATCCACAGTTTCTTTCATCTATTGATCCTTTAATTCTCATGACACATGGCTGTCGTCGGATTTTAGGATGAAGAGTCCTAGATTCTTCACTCATGGAACTCTTTGAGTTCCTAGTCTATTTGTGAGAGCCCTCAGCATGAATTCTCGAGACCATCACTTTCAAAAGAATAGAGAGGAAAATGAAAAAAATACATGATCATTATTTCATTACGTATCTGGATTAGATTCTCAGCCTGATAATATTACATTTGAGAGAAACTATTTTTCAGTAGCTGTCCAATCTTTCTATAATATTGCACTGTACCATCTGCAAAATAGTTTTTAAATTTGAGTCTCTACCTGTAACTGTTCTTTGACTTGAAGACTATATGTATGGCATCTGATTATCTAAGTCATCAACAATAACACTTATCGCCATTATTTCTGAATAATTTATTAACTGCTTAATTGTTTGGAATTGTGCTGTTTGTAGTCATCACTTTTAACACCAGTTTCGTAAGTTTTCAGAACAACATACGACATTGTTTTTATTTTATTAATTTGGTTTTTTATCTTTATTTGTGCGTAATACGGTAACCTTCAAGAGCAATCTAAAAGTCTAGGTTAAATATGCGGCGGCTGAAGGATGATAACTGCAAGTTAGTATTTCAATTTCTAGGGAAAAAAACTTGTTTTGCATCAGTCTTGCACCACTCACAAATTGCTTTTAATGTACTATCTGATTTCACAATTATTAAAGCACGAGAACTGGTTCTCTAACTCGAGTCATAAAGTCATCTAGTTTGAAAATTGGCCGGCATTTTTATAAGTGTCCTTCATCGTAATCGAGGAGTTATCATTAAATATACATTCCGAGTTCGAATTCTCTTTGCAGTCTTCACTTGTGCTACCACTTAAGTCTGTTTTGCTTAACATTAGAGTCATCGCAAGTCCTTTTTAAATAAAATGAAGCAGACTTTGCTGTCAAAATCCTTTTCTGCACTTTTTAAAAATGTCCCTTTGTCTAAATCTTATGTGCTACAGACCAGTTCATCATCATCTTCATCACGATCATGATCATCACCATGATCATCATCTTCTTCTTATCATTATTATTATTATTATTATTATTATTATTATTATTATTATTATTATTAATGATTGGACAATTATGTTCAACTCAAACTCTGAGAAGGCTTTGATTACTTTCATGAAGGGAGCTATGGTGGCTCAGTAGTTAGCGTGGCCGACTCAAGATCGAAAGGATGCGGGATTGATTCCCACTCTCGGACCAGGCTGGGTCAGTTGCCTTGATGTGTCTCTGGGCGAGGCACTTTACGTCATTTGCCTCGGTACTAAATAACCTACTTGCGTTGCTGTGCCGTAAAGTATTAAACCAACCCTTTCATGAATTTTGTATACTTTGACACCAATTTAAACGCTGTTTAGGCAATAAAGTGTATCGTTTATTTTCCGAACTATCGCACGTTCTTACACACTCATTCTTGTTTTTTATTGAAAGGGAATATGATTTTAAATGGTGTTCAATATTTGAATTTTGTTGGCTTTACATGCTTCTGCAAGAGGTCATATTCTTTGAGAGCAGAACATAATTTAAATCAGAAACTGAGAAAAAGTGCCATAAAAGTCAGTGAGCAATTCTATTCCAAATATCGCCTGTAGGTATCAGAATAATTATGTTATGTAAGATGAACAAAGCAGATACATGCTTTTGATGTAGATATTCAGTTTCATATTTGTAACTTATAAGATGAATATCTTTTATGCAAATAATCACATCAACAACTCTGTAGTGTTACTACTACAAAAATGAAACATCTTTTCTTTTCAAAACAAGAAATATTATATATCAATTTTTGGTCTATAAAAAGCATATTAATATGATTTAAAAATCAACTATGAGGAGAAATCGGAAAAAATGATTGATAAAAGACTGAAGAACTCTCATGCATTATCATCTCACCGTGTGTAAGTATCGACTGTTTCAACAAAATTAGCGGAGTGAAAAGAATCTGTCAAAGAGTAATGAAGTCTTCATTCTTCATTCCAAGACTTTCTAAATGTAGCGGGATGGACTTGTTATCAGACAACGAGGTTGGTAAGTTTTAACAGCATTTTTAACATATTATGTGCTGCATCAGAAATAGGAGTTAAGTCTATAAGTCTAATACTCTACCTCGTCAGCTTTCAGGTGTAACGGATAAAACTGGGCCTGTTGGCTCGGATGGCTCAAATGGTAGAGTGACCGTCTACAATTGGAGAGGTCCTAGGTTAGAGACTAGGCATACCCGTTCATTTTTTCTGCTAGATTTGGCGCTGCGAGCAGGGCTCCGTATATGCAACTCCAACAGGCCAAGGAGAGTGCAGTTAAGAGGACGTTGGATCTTGAGATATAGGGATACAGTGTAACTGATAGGAATGGTCGTGTCGGGTCTGATTACTGAAATGGAAATGCACGGTCTAAAGTTATGGATGTCCAGGGTTCGAGCCCCTGTCCGGCCCCACTCTTTTGTTCAAATGTCCACTTCTGTATTTGTTGTTAAAATCATATTGTGCGAGCTGCGAAGCCCATCGGATAGCATTGGCTTCCAGTTTGGACCTCTGCAGGTAACACAACGGATTATTGTCAGTATAGATTATATATTTTCTTCCAAGGAGATAATCTCGAAACTTTTTGGTGACTGCCCACTTAAAGCTAGCAACTCCAATTTTATGGAAATGAAATTTTTCATGTTCTTTTTTCGTTAGTCTAAATGCTATAGATGCAAATGCGATGACCACTCGACAATTGGTTTGATCTTGCGACACTGCTTCTATGTCTTCAAAACTTGCATCCGTCTGTAGAATAAACGGTGCTGTGAAGTCAGGATATCCTGGTATTTGTGCACTAATCAAACACTCCTTTAGTTTTTGATAAACACTTTCGCACTGTGGAGTCCATTTCACTTGCAACGAAAGTTGTCTTCCCTAAAAGTAGCCTTATGTCTTCCTTTATTCTGATGCTTAGTCAGCAGTTCGTGTAACGGGGACACAATCTGGGCGAATCCGTGGACAAATCTCCGTTTGTAACCAATAAGCACACGAAATGACCAGAGTTACATCTCCGTTTGTGGCTGTCCCCCGTTTTTGACTGCATTGATTTTGTCTGGAAGACGGCTGTACTATTTTTTAGACAAAACATGTCCAAGAAACGCAACTTCTGTCTTGATGAAGTGACACATGCTTGGTTTGATTTGTAAACCATGCTAATGGAGACTGCCAAACACGTATTCGAGCCTCAAGATGTGCTCTTCAATGGACGCAGAAGATGTCAAAATGACATCGAAATAGATGAAACGTAGATCAAATTAAGCTTCACCTAACCAGGCTTGCATTAATATCTGAAAAGTTGCGAGACTGTTGCAAAGGCCCATTTGCATGCTGTTATGTATATTTAATTAAATTATTTGTTTGTTAGTTTTAAATTTTTTAATTCCATTACATGCTATTATAATGTAACATTACGTTCAGTTCTGTTTGACCTGACTGATTTTTTTTAAACTTTTAATTTCACTGATATAAACAACTAATAACAGAAACATTGTATCAAGTTTCTAACTTTGTTCCAAAATTAGTGACAGTTTTGGTAAACAACGTTCATATTATTTTTTAAAATCTTTCACAGAGTAAGAATCATTAAGTTAAGTCAAGGTCATACCTGAATTACATGACAAATAGCATTTATCAATTGGTACAAACTTCTATTTTTTCCAGAAAAATGAACTTTTGACCCTCATACGGGATTCTGTTTTGCATCTTAGCTAGTGGTATAAACTGTTGCTTTTGATAGAGGTTTGTTAGTTGGGCTTAAAACGTTAAACAGGTTAAGTTACATTATGTTGTGACCAGTTTTAGTTGAAATTTTATTTACTTCAAATTGTTGAATTCAAGTGACTATTTTTCCTGGAAATACAAGAGTGCTCTAACAAATTCTTGGATAAAGACATTTTATTGGAAGTTATACTGAATTCAAAACTGGAATAATATTTTCTGTGATTCATCAAGAGACTGTTGACACAGCAGCACTTCGCTGACCACAACAGACGTCATCGCCATCAATTTCGGATTTCATCGGGACTCGAACTCAGTTTCATTCAGGACTTTTATTACTAGGATTTCAAATTTTTAATTCTTGGATTACTTTTGGATTTGATTAGTAAAACCGTAAATTAATTTTTCTTAATTTTTAACTTTGTATTCTAGGGCAAATAAATTATTTGTTAAATTTTACAAAGCTTATTGTCTTCACTCTTTTCTGTTACCAATTTTAAGAGCATAGACTCGTAACAGAAAATTTGGCGCTCGTCCTTGGGATACGAATTTTGCTAAAATATTTCAGTAAAAACTTTATTTTTTTAAAATAAATTCCCCAAGTTTCAGAATTTTTTAAATCCCAAGCATTATTTTTCATTTTTGAAATCATTAGTGAAATCAACAGACTTTGTTTTACAAAGTCATCAAAAGTGGAGATCTTTCTTTCAAATCCTACCCAGGAACAGTTAGACTTCTTGAAAAAAAGATGAATTGCTTCAGCTTGCCAGAAAATATAATCTTTCTGAGGCAAAAGCTTCTTTAACGAAGAAAGAAATAAAAAACATTTTGGTACAGTATTTGGTGGAAAAGAGTGTTTTGGATAAAAGTGATTTGGCTTTGATCAGTAAGTCTGTATCAGACTCCGATATAAAAGTAAAGGAACTTAAATTAAAATATAAAATGAAATGGAGTTAAGAAAGCTTGAACTTCAGAAAGAAGAAAAACAAATGCTATTGGAGAGAGAGAGAGAGAGAGAGAGAGAGAGAGAGAGAGAGAGAGAGAGAGAGAGAGAGAGAGAAACAAATGCAGTTACAGAAAGAAGAGAAACAAATGCAATTAGAAAAGGAGGAGAGAGAGAAGCAAATGCATTTACAATTGAAGAAAGAGGAGAGAGAGAGAGAGACAGATGCAAATGCAAATGCAAAGAGAGAAGGAAGAAAGGGAATATCAATTTAGATTAAGAGAATTAGGGCTGGCAAGTGAAATGCACATTCCCACTTCACGTACAAATTCAGGTTTTGATGTTACTAAGAATATTAGGTTAGTGCCCCTGTTAGAAATAAAAAAGAACTACACAAATATTTTCCTCATTTTGAAAAAATTGCTGAAAATTCGAAATGGCCAAGGGAACATTGGACTCTATTATTACAGAGTGCACTTTTAGGCAAAGTCCGAGATATCTCCGCTTCCCTATCAGTAGAGCAAAGTGCTGACTATGGCCTGGTTAAGGAATGCCTCTTAAAGGGTTATGAGTTAGTCCCTGAGGCTTGTCGGCAAAAATTTAAGAACAATAAAAAAGAAGCTGGACAAACTCATGTCGAATTTGCAAGAGAAAAAGAGCAGTCATTTGATAGGTGGTGCTTAGCCAAGACAGTTGATCAAGATTACGAAATTCTCAGTCAACTTGTATTACTTGAAGAGTCTATAGTGACATTAAGACTTATCTTGATGAGCGGCAGGTCGAAACCTTGGAAAATGCTGCTCGTACAGCTGACGAGTATTCCTTAGCTCACAAAATTTCTTTTGTAGGCAAGGATTCCACTCAGCAGTCTTCTGGTAAAAAGGTATTTCAGCCTAATACAAGCCCTTCTAAATTTCAATCTGGCACAACTTTTAGAAATCAAGCTTCTGATAAGCTTGATCAGAAATCCTTATCTCTTCCGGCGTGTACCTATTGCAAGAAGTAAGAACACGTTATTTCTGATTGCTGTAAATTGAAAAATAAGCGTCAGAATCAAGACAGACCTATTTTAAATGCTCTTATTTCCAAGACGTCAAGGTCACGGGCATGTAATGAAAGCAATACATTTGTTGGGTCTAATAAACCCCAGTCTGCTGTTATTATGGAGAATTATGAACCAATCATGTCGAAGGGTTCTATATCACTCTTGGGTGATTCGGCCAATCCTATCCCTATTAAAGTTGTAAGGCACACAGGAGCTTCTCAGAGTCTTTTATTATCAGGTACTTTGCCTTTTTCTGAGAAGTCTTCTTCTAATGAGAGTTTTCCTATTCAGGGAGTAGAGTGCGGCCTTGTTGATGTTCCTCTCCATTGTGTAAATTTGTCATCGGACTTGAGTCTAAGAACACGTGACAATTGGAACAGTATCATCTTTACCCATTGAGGGCATTCATTTATTACTAGGCAATAACCTAGCTTGAGACAAGGTTGTGGTTCATTCATTTGTAATTGACAAGCTTTCTTATGATCAGAAAGTCGATCCTATTGAAAAAAAATTCCCTGATTGATACCAACCTTGTGCAGTTACTAGAGCTATGGCAAAGAAAGCTCTTGAGAATGATATTGATTAGGAAAGTATTCCTTTAGCTGACACATTTATTAGTCATGCTTTTGATGAGGTCACTTCACTCCTTGTTTGCATCAATCAATGGGTATTGATCACAGTGATCCTCTTTTAACTACCCATTCTCTATATTCTAATCAGGGTGACAAACGACAATCACTTGTCGTCGAACGGGAAAAAGATCCTGAGATCTTCTGTTTGTTTCAAAGGGCCATTAGTGAAACTGAAGCCACAGAAGTACCTGTTTGTTATTTCCTTAAAAATGGAATTCTTATGAGAAAATGGAGACTTCCCGAGGTACCTGCTGGTGACGAGTGGTCAGTGAATTATCAAAGTGTAGCTCCAAAATCGTACAGAGAGGAAATTCTTAGTCTGGCCCATGAAACTCCATTGGCTGGTCATTTAGGGATTACTAAGACTTATCACAAGATCTTAAATCACTTCTATTGGCCAAAAATCAAAAATGATGTTTGTAAATACTGCAGATCTTGTCTTACTTGTCAAATGGTAGGAAACCCAATCAGAAGATACCTAAGTCTCATCTGCAACCTATTCCTGCATTTGACGAACCATTTAGCAGAATAATGGTCGATTGTGCCGGTCCCTTACCTAAGACCAAGTCAGGTAACCAATACTTGTTGACCATAATGTGTGCGTCAACAAGATTCCCAGAGGCAATTACTTTGAGGAATATTAAAACTAAAACAATAGTAAAAGCTTTGATAAAGTTCTTTACTCAATTTGGCCTTCCCAAATCTGTCCAATCTGATCAGGGGTCAAATTTTATGTCTGGAATTTTCCAGCCAGTTATGCTTGAATTTGGCATCCAGCAATTCAAGTCAAAAGTGAAATTATGGTTCGACAGAACTTTAATGGAGAGAACTTTTGAGTGTGTTGATGGAGTTTTGTCTCTCTTGCTCATTCTTCAAAATTTTCTTCAGATTAGGTATTACGGCCCTTACAAAGTTAAGAAGAAAATAAATGAGTCAAATTATAATAATAGTACTCCTAGGATGTAAATAAATTATAGGAGTACGAGTATGTTGAGAGAGATAGCCAGGTAAATCATGCAGTTAATTTAGTTGTACCCGTCCCACTCAGTGAGGATTTAAGTGAATTAATTCAATCGGACACTATTGATTTTGGAGTAACAAATCTTCGGAATTCAGAAATTATGAATAATCTGGACCAGAAACTTTCACATTTGCAACAACAAGAAAAGAATGAACTTAAACAGTTATTACTTGAATATGAGCAGTTCTTTCCAGGTGTCGCTAGAAGAACAAACAAAATTTACCATGAGGTTGAAATTGTAAATTCCACACCTGTGAAACAACACCCGTACAGGACGAACCTTCTCAAACAGGAATACTTGAAAAAAGAAATTCAGTATTTGCTGGAGTATGATTTCATAGAACGGAGTAAAATGACTGGAGTTCACCATGTATACTTGTTTCGAAATCAGATAAAACTTTCCGCATGTGCACTGATTATAGGAAGGTGAACAGTGTGACTAAAGCAGATTCATTTCCATTACCCAGAATCGATGACTGCATTGATAAAATTGGAAATGCAAAGTATGTCACCAAATTTGACCTTCTAAAAGGATTTTGACAAATTCCACGGACGGAAAGGGCAAAGGAAATTTCAGCATTCGTGACTCCAGATGGTATTTATTAATATAAATTGATTCCGTTTGGGATGAAAGGTTTGCCAAGTACTTTTCAGCGTTTAATGAACATGATTACATCTGGTCTAGATAACTGTGACGTTTCCATCGATGATGTCATCATTTACAACGACACCTGGAAAGAACATCTAGCAACAATTCGGAAATTCTTTGACAGACTCACTGATGCAAGTTTGACAATTAATTTATCCGAAAGTGAGTTTTGCCGTGCCTGTGTAACATTTCTTGGACATATAGTGGGACAGGGACAGGTTAAGGCTATCTCTAAATTCCCTGTGCCTATCAGTATAAAGCAACTAATACGAGTTTTAGGTATGGCTGGATACTATCGGAAATTTTGTTCCAATTTTTCCATAATTGCTGACCCCTGACAAATTTATTAATCAAAAGAACCAAGTTTCATTGGACTGAAAAGTGGCAGGAGGCTTATGATAAGTTTAAGGGCACACTTTAGAGTGCACCAGTTCTTACAGCTCGAAATTTCAGTCAGTCATTTAAAATGTCTGTTCATGCAAGTGATGTTGGTGTTGGAGCAGTATTGATTTAAGAAGATAAAAAATGGTGTTGATTATCAAGTGTGCTATTTTTCTAAGAAATTAAATAAGCACTAGAGAAATTATTCTACATTCGAGAAGGAATGTTTGGCTTTGATATTGTCATTTCAACATTTTGAAGTTTACATTAGTTCAGCTCCTTCTCCGATTATCGTGTTTAATGATCACAACCCCCTTACTTTCATCGGCAAGATGAAAAACAAAAATCAGAGATTATTAAAGTGGGGTTTATTGTTACAAGAATATAATATTGATATCAGACAAATCATGGGAAAACACAATTTAATAGCAGATGCACTTTCACGTGTATAGAAATATATTTCATGTATACTTTGTATCATTCATAAGAATTCGTCTTATGTTTTTTTTTTTTTTTTTAAATAAACCTCATGTTCAATTGACCTATGGTAAAAAGAAAGCTTTATTATATAAATCTTTCCTTTTCTTTTATGGGTGGAAGTGTTATGTATATTTAATTCAATTATTTGTTTGTTAGTTTTAAATTTTTAATTCCATTACATGGTATAGTAATGTAATATTGAGTTCAGGTCTGTTTGACCTGACTGATTTTTCTGAAATTTTAATTTTACTGACATAAGCAACTAATAACAGAAACATTGTATCTAGTTTCTAACCTTGTTCCAAAATCAGTGACAGTTTTGGTAAACAACGTTTTTTTTTAAATTATTTTTATAATATCTTTCACAGAGTAAGAATCATTAAGTTAAGTCAAGGTCATACCTGGATTACATGACAAGTAGCATTTATCGATTGGTACAAACTTCTATTTTTTCCAGAAGAATGAACTTTTGACTCTCATCCGGGAATCTATTTTACGCCTTAGCTAGTGGTATAAACTGTTGTTTTTGATAGAGCTTTGCTAGTTGGACTTAAAACATTTGAAACGTTAAGTTGCATTATGTTGTGACTAGTCTGAGTTGAAATTTTATTTTCTTCAAATGGTTGAATTCAAGTGATTATTTTCCCTGAAAATACAAAGGTGCTGTAACAAAATTATTGGATAAAGACATTTATTGGAATTTATACTAAATTCAAAAAAGTATTTTCTGTGATTCAACAAGAGACTGTTGACACAGCATCATTTCACTGACTATAACAGACGTCATCGCCTTCAATTTCAGATTTCATCGGGACTAGAACTCAGTTTCGTTCAATACTTTTTTATTACTAGGACTTCTATTTTTTTAATTCTTGGATTATTTTTGGATTTGATTTGTAAAATCGTAAGTTATTTTTCTTAAGTTTACACTTTATATTCTAGGGAAATAATTTATTTGTTAAATTTTACAAAGCTTGTTGTCTTCACTCTTTTATGTTACTTATTTTAAGAGCGTAGACTCGTAACAATGCTTACGTATTCGCTGAGTCCTTCTGTCCTAACTCTAAAGGCCGTTTTGTGGGCTGCTTTATAACATCTTCGGGCCAACTCACTGGAGCTGAAATATTTGGATCCATTTAAAACATTCAAGGCAACATATGCGCGAGGTAAGGGTATGCATCCTTAATAGTTATTGTTAAGTTGTCGATTGTCCACAGAGTCTGAATCTGCCATCTTTTATCCGTTTCAAAATAACTGGAGCAGAATAAGGACTTGTACATTTCCTAATGACATTATATCTTAAAATCTTGTTAATATGCTGCTTCACTTCATCCACCTGATGGGGTGGTTAAACATAACTGTTCCCAAATCCAACGTGTAAGGCAAATCTTCAATGCTGACGATATGTTGAGGTACATACACATCAACTTGTATCTTTTCAGTTCTCACAGGTATTTGAGACTGTGTTACTGACGCATCAAATTTCGTACTTGAAGAATTATCATGAACAATTTCAACGATGTGGGCTGTACGAAGACGGCATTTAGACTGTAACCATACAACTTCTAGAACCAGATTAATAGCTCTAACAAAAACGTTCCCATCAACAACTTCAGCCAAAGTATCGACACCAAGGATATTCCTGGGAAGTTGTCCATGATGGTTTTCGTCGGCTTGAATAGCAAAACAATAAGGTCGATCCCGTTTCATTTGCATGGTAGTAGTACGACCTTAATCGACAGAGCGGGAATCCTAACTGGTTTACTTCCAGCGACTTTGATGAAACTAATACGATCAATTGCAACTGTGGAGATATATATCCCATATAGATACAACAACTGAGTCCACTGTTTTCCACAATGTTTTCTATCAAATGTTGCAAAGTACAAGTTCTCTTTTATCAACTGAAATACATAGCATTGACACTATAATTTTCTTGCTTATTTCGGTTTGGTCAATAAAATCTCTCAGAACAAGCATTCCTGCTCCTGGAAGTGTTTGGCCAAAGATATGTATCTCCACTTCGACGTATCATATACATGCAATTTCCAAATTGTTTGTCTATGTGACTCTCAGCCAGTTTGTTACGTCTATTTGCGGAGTCATTTTGCTTAAAGTTTTCTGAAGAAATTCGCCGTCACTGTCGAGACTTGAGATTCAATGTCTTTGTAAAAGCTTGGCCTTCTACCATAGTTTTACCTCTGGAGACTTTTGTATAGCTTTTCTTCTAAATCTTATGAGCCGATTAGGCGAGTTCTCATATGTTTCTCCTGTTGCTTGATTCAACACAGCAGGAGTTATTCGTTTAAAAGACTGCCTTGCTCATTCATGGGTTCCCAAGGCGGTGGGAAGGGTTTAGAGTATTTTCGATCAGTATTTTTAACAATAGATGTTGGTTATGCTTGGGAGGACACTCCTTAATCTTGTGACAGCTTCCACCACAGCCCGTTGAGTGTACCCCGAAGTTTTGTTAAAGCCCTCACTTAGAAGTTTTGATGACACATTGAGTTGCTTTTGTTTCTTATGGAGTAGTTTTCGCAGACATTTGAGCATTTTTGAGAACATACTCTTGATAGGGGGTAGTTGCAGATCCTTTGTCGACAACAGGTTTATTCGCAATGTCTGTTTCATGCCATCTCATTCCTACTGTAAAACTTGCCCAAAAATTTAAACTTTTTGCAGACATTATTTCGACAAAAGTCAGGTGTTGCCATTTTTGTTTCGTTGTGAGTACGTGATCACCACCTTGATTGGGATTGATTGTGTATGAAAAGAAAGAGACTGAAAATGTATGGTTCTCTTTGACTTAGATTTAATCATGTCACAGGCAAGCTCATTCAGCGATGCAGAATCAGAAAAGGCAAGTATCTTCTAAACTTATACTGATTCGTATGGAATGGAAGAACATGCAGATACTAATTGGATCAACAATCACTGACGGAATACATCGATGAATTTTAAGAATTTAACAATGAAATATTTTGAAAAGTTTGTAATTGTAGGTGGCGATTCCTGTAAAATATGCCGATAAAGTAATTGCCTACCGGCTTCAATCTAAACTACCTTGATATCTAAATGAGCATCGCTTCACGTTCATCTATTTATAGTCTGGGACAACAATGTATAGTGTGATGTTTTGTAATTTCTCCTTTTTTTTCTGAGAAAATCGGAATTGCAACTTTTCACTGATATTCTTACTGTGGTTGCAGCAGGCCGTGGTATATAATGCAAACTTTATTACTGATCAGATATATTTAAAAACGTTAATCCTTTCCATTTCCAACAGTGGACTTGATGACAAACAAGCACTTTTGTAAATGTCAGTTAAATAGCATGGTTTTCATTTATTAATTTCCACAATTTTCTTTGATTAAGTCCTTCAGTTAGCATTTCGCATCTCATAAAGATGTCTGTTGATATATGGTGTGAATGATTATTATTCAACGCTATGTTCCATACGATTTGCAGGCATAAAGTAAAGTACCCAGCCTAACCAAACCATTAATCTCGGTACATCTACCACTAATCTACTTAATTTATATGACAGACAAATGATTGAATTCACAACCATAAAGATGATGGCCGTCGGGACATGTCAAATCTGAACCAATACAATCGCAGCCTAGATTGAACCATACAGAAGTGTTGGTATTGAACAGTTGCTAGTTTATGAATCTGGATCTCGTACCCATGGCAGCGTTTCCACGCTACCGGAAAATCGGGAAAAAAGTCGGGAGAAAATAGGTTTCTTCTCGTCTGGAAAAAAGTCCCAAAAGTTTGCAAATATTGATCAAAGTTTGGGTAAAGACTGGTAGTTTCAGCCTCCACTTGATCACAAGACATGCGTAATTGATTTGTAAGTGAGCAGAGCATGAGTTAAATTTATTCAATTTTTACAGAAGTTTTGAATCTTGCAGAACTCTACAGTCAGTTGAGATACAATTCCAGTATGGATCAGTCGGGTGCCTATACATATTTGTTCAGTCAGTACAAAAGCGATTTGATCGGTCAGTTAGGCTCATTACTTCTTAGTCTGCTCCAAATAGGAATCTTTTTATGCAGAAGTTAGGAAGACCATTATAGCATCACAGTGTGTAAACACTGTTGTGATATGTAATCCTGGTGAGTGTAAGAGATGAATAATAATGCTTTTCTTTCCCAATTCCTCTTTGATATATAAAGTTAACGAGAATGTATTTTTATAAAATTTGCTTGCTACATGTTAGTTCGCACTGAGAACACTGTGTTAAGCATTATGCAAATTTGGGTTCTCTGATGTACAAACTCTCCTTTGCTCTGAATCCTACTCTAAGGCTTGGCTCAATACTTTAGGGAGGATTCGAACGAGAGCATCTTGGGGAGCCAATCTTTAGAAATGGGATTTGTTATAGCGAAACGTGTATTATGGTGAACTTTGATAGTATTTTGGGGAATTTTTAACACATAGTCTTATTGGTTCTAACCTCCTATACCCAATCACTCCTATATTTTGCTGCAGTTGATTTCCAGATGTAACTATTAACCAAAATTATTTATATAATTTTGTGTTTTGAAAGAAATTGCCTTATTAAATTGCAGTAGAAGAAGCTGCTGTTGTTTCTTATTTTTGACATGAAAACATCTTTGCTAATAAGTCCATAATACGAAACAAAATTTATGTTTTTTTTTCATCAAACGTAATATAAATTTTGGCTGGATTACAATAATTTTTTTACTGGAATGAAGTACCCTCTGACCATGAGTACGTTAGTTTCACATCAAATTTAAATTCTGTTCTATGTTAAAGGGTAGGAATCTTTGCAGAATCTTTTGATGTTTGGGAAGTGTGTGTGTGTGTGTGTGTGTGTGTGTGTGTGTGATTGATTTAGATTTTTAACGTATCTTTGACAATTTTTCAGTCATTTCGCTACGATGTTTGCAGAATGACAGTTTATAGTGATGTCTAGCACTGGGGCATCATGCCGCAGACATGTGGCATGATGTCCCACCCAGTCGCATTATCCTGACACCAGGCCGACCAGTCCTAACACTAACCTCTTAATGTTGAGCGCCAAGCGAGACAGCTGTTAGTAACTTTTTAAAGTCTTTGGTATGACTCGACCGGAGTTCGAACCCGCGACCTCCCGCATTCGAGGCGGACGCTCTAACCACTAGGCCACAGGAGCGGTAATGTTTGGGAAGTACTTTGATTGTTTTAAATACTAGTATCCAGGACCATTACTAACAAACGAACGAAAACAGACCTTTCGGCATGGAAACGGTTGCGGAATTTAGACTGTAACATAATTTTAAGGTTGCAGTTTTATGTGATACAACACTTGTAACAATGAAATATGAAAGAATTGCCACTATTTTTACAAATACTAACATTATTTTATTAGTATTTTAATCATCGGACATGAGCCCCCCCCCCAAAAAAAAAACCCCAGGGGTTTCTAGTCACTATTTTGAACTTTGTTCTCTCACAGGTAAATTCACCAAAATTTATGAGTTCAGCTTGGACCCTGACTTTTTATGACTAAATGCACTTAAATGTAATGCCAGACTGAATAGAACGACGTAAAGATTCTGGCAAGCAAGATATACTAACATTGAATGGGGATATTTGAAAGTAGAATTCTGGGGCTGGAAGGCGACTCCAATTAATACAGAAGAATCACCCCTGTACTTAGAAATCTTCCGACTACTGGGTCAATTTTAAATGCAGAATCCCAGGGCCTGTGTCTCCCTGTCAGAGACCGCATTGAGTATACAGTCCATAGTTGGATTACATTTATATTAGATTTTATTGCACCAACTAGACATAAGTGAAAATTAAAGAAAACAATACCTAGGGGAGAATGCTGGTTGCAGAAATGGCGTGCTTTTTATGCAGAGAAGGTAATCGCACGAGGGAAGATAAATGACACGTGCATTTGTAGACATTGGCGATTGCATTCATTGCTAGCACAATTGGATCCATTGGTTTAGCATATACGCTGTCGAAAAAGTAGATTTAATCACACGTCGAGGTTTGAATAAACATTCGAAGTAAGAATTCTTAAGACTTCAGTAGTTTTGTTTGCTCAATATCATTCACGTTTCAGTAAGATCCTCAGATCAATATTTTTTATCAGCCTTCTGAGTGCTGCATGACATAAAACGAAGTCAACTTTGTTTATGTGGTTTTCAGTGAAAGTTGCATTTTTATCAAAATAATTATTTGCTTTGGGTAAAATATTTCTGGTAAACATCTTTTGAACATGACTGGTTTCATTTAACGAGTAAACATGTGTGATTAGATTTATATACAGTACAGTAACTCTGCCTTGTAAAATTCGAAAAAGACCATTGTTTACACATGTAGCGCTGCACACCTTTCTTAGATACCAACTCGACCGAACTATTTGTCGACCTAGTACAACTAGCTGAAAGATTTTTCAAGATATTTACTCTAAAATAGATTTTGTTTCTGTTTGTGATTTTAAAGGAAGAACTGGGATACAACGAATAGCTGTGTTAGGAGGGTATGGATTTGTTGTGTTCGTTTCAAGTGGCGTGATAGGGAAGCATCGAATTACTTGCAAGTTATGCATGTAGATCGTATTATGCTATGCGGAACAGTTGATCAAGGCCAAGTACTTCAGCACGTACATATCCGGTGATATTCCTTGTTGGATTAAAACACGGTACGGTACATTTCAATGATTTGCATATTAGTAGACGAAGGGCTCCAACAAATTATAATTTTAGTTAAGGAATCGACGAATGATAGTTTATAACTGATTGTCTAGTTCGACTGAGGAGTTGAATCTAGGTCGCGTTGTGTGGTGAATCATGGAGAAGAAAAAAGGAATAGAAAATCTGGCTCTAATTGCTGAGAGTGGAGAGGTCAATGTCTCCATTGTAACAACAGTGAATCTCAAGAAACGAATTCATCTGCACCATGCAATTGCTCTTATTATGGGTGTTGTTATTGGATCAGGGATATTTGTCTCACCTGTTGGGATCCTGAAGCATTCTCATTCCGTTGGGTTTTCCTTCATACTGTGGGTAATATGTGGTTTGTACAATCTTCTTGGTGCAATTTGCTACGCAGAGTTGGGGACATCCATTCCAGAGTCTGGAGGAGAGTATACTTATGTGAAACGCGCCTTTGGTGATCTACCAGCATTCGTCGTTCTGTGGATCAACTTCCTGCTGATCTGTCCAGTTCGTATAGCAGCCTTAGGTACAATATTTGCTCTGTACATCATCAAACCATTCTACCCAGACTGTGAGCCTCCATATACGCCGATAAAATGTATTGGTGCTTCATTGATATGTAAGTAGTTTGAGTGGGCTTACATATTATAAGTTGTCTAAAGCGCACACAATTATATTTACCTATATCATTTGAAAGTTAGTGCTCTGTGTGCCAAGTCTACTTTGGTGAAAACGTATCTGCGTAGCATTATTATTATTCATATTTGACAATGTTTTAACTGTTCAATCACATACACAAACATTACAGAGAAGACTAACCTGACTGATTCAATCTCTACTGACTGTTAACATCACTCGATGGAATGGTGAGCGACGTTGACAGATTGTCCCAGATGTGCGGCAGGTTGTAAGGACCCCCGTCGCTGTCCAGCGTCAGTTTGTACGCACGGATGTGTATAAAATCAAAGTTCGGCTGAAGTATCATGGCACATCTACAATGTTTTCCCTGGCCATACTGTGACCTGGAACTCAAAAGAATCTCAGGTCGAGAACAAGCTTGGGAGCGTGGGGTTAAAGAATTGATCTACATTCGTGCGCACAAACCGACGCTGAGCAGGAAAATTCTCATTTATCAAGATTACCTGATATTTTCATAGACGTTTGAGCATGCGACTTGTAAAGAAATAAAGAATAAATGACTTTCACGAGTTAAATATTTGAGTCAGTGGAATGGAGGTGTTAACCGATGGTCTGTTATAAACGCAATTCTTGGGTATTTAGTTGTGGCTGATCGAACTGAAGTTAGTGACAGTGGTTGGGACACTGTCTTAGCATCTGATACCGGTACTAGAGTAATAATTTGTCCATTCAGATGAAAAGAATGCTATCAAATAAAACATTTGGCTCCGAATTATGCAACTGATAAATAAGATTTTACTTCTTAGCAGCAATTTGAAAGAAAAGCTTCTGGTGAAGACATGTCCACTGACATGGAATTTAAAAATATGAGTAATAAAATGACAAGCTGAGAGATCTAACAGGAAGTCGTTAAACTTCAAGGGGTTTGGAACTTCAGTTTCTAGAAATGTATTTGCAGTAACTAAGTTGTACATGTAAGCGTACTTTACAAGTAGAAATAGCTTTACATGCTATTTCATTACACCTTACTGAAAGTTAGTCTCATTAACATATAAAAATATTGACTGCATTACTGAGATGATCTTATTTGTGTTGCCATGTCTGCATCTTGATGTTGCTATTCCTCCGAATGGCTGGTCACATCAATATGGGAGGTGGACTAAAAGACATTTTATAATGTCTGGTTGGTCTAAATGAAAATGGTATTGTTCAGAAAAGCAGTATGGTTGCTACGGTGGCCGCCTTTAAAATCTTGATATCGCTACTTCTCCATACGAATGGTCGTAGTAGTGTGGGGATTTAATTGAAATACTTCTTATGATGTCTAGTTGGTAGGAAATAAGAATGGACCACCAGCCAAGCATAGTTTGGATGTAATGGATGGGGGTGGGGTTTATTGGAGTAAGCCAAAGACTGAGCATGTATTAATTAGCTATCTCACTCAGGCGCTTGCATGAGAGACTCTTTTGTTAAAGAGAAACTAAATCACGTGACCGGCTAAAGTTGAACACTGTCATTTAACTTTTAAAACTGCTTGTATAAAGTTTTTATTTGAATTGATGCAAGTAAGCAGAATTTGTGAAAATGCTTTGCCGAGGAACAGTCGAAGAATTCTCTACGGTAATATCTTCCTTAATGGCTATGGATGTTGAAGCTCAAGGATATGAATGAGCTTTAAAATAGTGGATATCAATGCCTCACGTTTGCAGCACCACTTTCATCCACCTTCCTAATGTGCTACGTGTAAATGATTTAAAGGTGAGATCATCTGACAAACTCTTTCCTCATGAAAATCATGGATACGTTTAAACAAAACCTATTCTCTTCTCTGTAAGTTTTAAGTTTGTGCTCTTGCGGCTGTGGACGTACTGGAAGAGCCTTTATTTTAAATGACAGCAACTTAAAACCTGTATTATGTAGGAGGCAGAAAATTACTTAAAACTCTGATCATTTTTCCAAGATCCCAAGTGAATGTATGCCCACTTTAAGGAGGATTCATAATAAATATACCTTTATATACCTAGGAATTAATAGTTGTTTAGAACACCGTTCTGACGCAGTAACTGTAGAGTTTGTATCAGTATGGACTTGTGCCTGTTTACAAAACTATATGATTTATGAAGGGATGCATTACAACTCAAGTATGCCGCAACTAATGTTTCTGATGCATTATAAGAATTGATTTTCCAACAGTGCCCCGAATATACGTGTAAAATCATACTGCTTTTGTGTGCCTTTTCCGCAGGAATTGTAGACGAGTTCAATAGGTTTGTCCGGCAGTCTAATACGTTTTAGGTTTTTGAATATACTTCGAAAATGTTCATGTAACGGAACACTGAAATATACATATCTGAGATAAATGGATCAATCCATTTTTCTGTAATTAGTTACAGACCAATTCAGAACTCGTCTTGTTTAAAGTCATTCAATGTTTAATCTATGAACAGTCTAAATGCTTCTATTGGTGTTCGCACTATGAACATATTTGAATCATCTTAAATAAACCGTCCCTTATTATGTGAAGAAAGGAGAATTTACTTTCTATAGCATTTCATCAACTTTCATTAATAGTTGGATCTTTTGTTCATCAGAAAAATTGATGCAGTTTGATATTCTGGCTTGATCTCGAGTTTGTCCAATTCAATCCTATAATTCTTTGTAAAATCCAATTTGCAGATTCAGGCCACTGCCATAAGTCAAGATACGTACATATTTAGCAATGCATGAACTTAGCTGTCCATTTTTTGTTCTCTTTCTAAACCATCTGCATTTACCCGCGCAATGAGTTACATTCATGTGACCATATTATTTGGGATTATCTTATGGGTAAAATCTGTTGAACCCTCTGCACCTGTAGTGCCTGTTGGAGTCAGTGTAAGTGATATTATATTCATATTCATCTTACAAGGGACAAAGTCTGTTTTCACATCTATGTTTTGAGCCACGAACGTCAAACAAATGCAAAGAAGATATTTGGAGTATGCTGATTGCACAGATTAGAATATGTTGTTTTTTAGTCAGGTCGCAACAAGATGACCAAGTCTAACTATGGGCGTAACTTCAAATCTAACCAACTGTTCAATGGCACTAAGTTTTTGTCAGCAGCACGTGTTTCTCTTATTTTTTACTACCTACCCGACCTATAGGTACATATTGAGGGTCCATTTCGTTGCAACATGGACCATGTTTTACATCGTCGGTTAAGATATATGTCATGTGCAGAAACAATCAACTTTCCCAGTGCAATTTATATAAAACAGGTTTCGATCAGAATTTGAGAAGATCTGTGGTGGTGTTTTTTTTTTTTTTTTTTTTTTTTGCAAAGTTGACAGGCACACCAATGAATGTTTTCCTTTCAGAGGTCAAATCCAGATTGGTTTCCGTCGAATACTTTCCATGTTAGTAGTAATAGGGGATACCGTAGCCTCACGTAGACCGTAATGTTAATTTGAGGGGGTTGTACCGTAGCCTCAGAATTTATAGCCTCAAAAATATCACTTTTGTACCGTAGCCTCAAGATTTATAGCCTCAACAGCACACCCTAGGACCGTATAGCCTCAATGGGAATTTTGTATAGGGACAAGTGGAATGGCTTAGGTGGCATGACGTCACGGTACTGGTCACTGGCAACAATGTAGCAATGTAGTACTGTGACGTCATGCCTCCTGTGTCATTTCTATAGACAAACACGAATCATTCTCGCGTTTGTGTTTTAGTAGAGTAGGTTTTATATATTCGTTTTTTTTCCACAGATTGATGAACATCAATCTATCCTACACAAATTATAAAATCGACTAAACAAATTTTTTAGGGAAGAGAGAATAAATATATACACAAATTATAAAATCGAATAAAATTTTTTTTTAGGCAAAGTGAAAATAAATATCTTTTCGAGGCAATGGAGTGGCCCTGAAAAGGGCCGTTGTTTGTTATGTTAACACCATTCCGTTAACATAGAGGGCATCGCATAGGTCTTCTTCTCTCCTCAAGCTTCGTCTAACCTCTGGTCCATAAACCAGAACTCGCTTCAGACAGCCTTGTCTTTCCACATAAGTCCTTCTTTTCCAAATGCTTGTCTCGGTGATCCTAACGATTCTCCATGATGGTCTCACATACATGGGTAAGTCCGTACGAAAAAACAACGACGATACGAAAGTAGACGATTCAACGTTGGTCCACATCTTTGTGACGAGAACAGGTGAAGGGAATGAAGTGAACCGCGTTTATTTATAGTGGAAGACCGGATCGAAACGATTGAAATTGTTCACCAATCCCAACACGCGTTACAAAATCCAGTCACTTCGCGTAGTCTGTCTTCCAATCCGAAGAGAGCTACCTGTGACGTCACATTCCCTATATAGGTGCCCTAGCGTCTGTGCGCAGTGAATCGATGCGACATTGTTTTGTGAAACATGACGGAAACTAAGAAGACAATGAATTGGGGTGCACCGGCTGTGGAGACGAGAAGCGATGGCATAGCAGTGGCTACCAAAGTTAACTCAGCGCTACTTCCAGAAGAGGTTGATTTCAATTGGGATTTAGTAGATTTTTTCTCTTTTTCACAAGAATTAGTTCCGGTACCAGTACCTTCGCCACCTTCTCCTTCTTTAACACACGTCGACGATTTTAAACAAAGAATTGGAGAAATTTTTACAACAGCAGAAAGAAGCAGAACAAGCATTTCTCCTTGAACAGCAACAGCGAGAAGAAGAAGAGACAAGAAGGAAACGACATGAAGAAGAAGCAGTAGAGAAGAAACAAAGGCTAGGAGAGAAGGAGAACAGTGAACCTCAAACAGTAACGGTACTCTTGGACATTTTGGCCGAGTTAAGAAGCCTAAAACAAATGTATCAGACTTCTTTATTACGACCGAAGAGAAAAAGACCTTCCCGAGCCAAGCAGCCTAACCCTGTTACTACACCAGAGATACCACCCCTAGTGATTTCTACTAAATCATGGACAGGAGCAAGTCTAGAAGTAGGCCTTGGCCGTGGCAAAGGCTTAAGGCAGTTAAAGCAGATTGCTTCTCGTTCCTGAGTTTGTTCTAAGGAAAAAAACAAACACCCAACGGTCCTTTTCAGGGCCACTCACTTCTTTCAAAAAGAGATACTATTTCATTTTGCCAAAATCAATTAAAACTCAAAATCCCTTGTTTAACCCTATGATGTACGTGTTGTGAGTGCATGAGTGTAGGTCCTTATTATTCTAAACAATCAAAACCAAGAGACACGTTTTTTTTTCAGTCTAGTCTATTCTGGTACAAATTTTTACAATTCAATATCACATCATAACACAACACAACACTTTTAAAAAGTTCATAAACTTCTTCTGTGTCTTTTTTCTTTCACTCTCTCTGTTTTTTCAATTTCTTCACTTTTACACTTTTTTCCTCTTCTTCTTCTTCTTTTTCCTCACATTTTTCTTGTCTTCTTTTCTTTTCTGTCTTTTCTTTCTGAACGTGACGGGGTTCTTCCTTTGCCGAGGGCACCTCTTTTTCTTCTTTCTCCTCCTGCTCCTGTTGTTTCTTCGGGCACTCTGAAGACCAATGTCCTTTCTCTTTACAATGATAACAAGTATCTTGACTTTTGTCTCTTCTGACACTGGTCTTGCTTTTTTGACGGTCTGGACATTCTGTAGCCCAATGCCCTTTCTTCTGACAGATATAGCAAGTATCTTGACTTTTATCTCTAAAGGAGGGAAAGTAGTCCGTCGGCTTGTCTGAAGAAAACTTTCGTATGACACCTCGCAAAGCTCTAATCAGAAGTTCGATCTGTGTGGGTTCTCCCATCGTGCTGATCGGCTTGAGAGTGAAATGAATACTGAGAGGGAAGTCACC
>JAECUM010001484.1:0-30000 GCA_016617855.1 Megalonaias nervosa
CTACCAAGTTTTGTAAAATTCAACAAATAATTTTATTTCTCTTGAATACAAAGTGAAACTTTCAAAGGAACTCACAGCATTGTGAATTAAATCTTAAAAGTATAGAGTATTTTGAACGAATTCCAGTGGTGTTCCGAATGAATTCCAGTCTTGAAAGTGTTGATGTAACAATAGCCTGAAAAAGTCCTGATGAATCACAGTGATATCATCCAAAACGTCCTTGAATGAATTAACAATAATTCCAAAACATTGACTTAATCCAAAAGTGTTACTGAACACTTTGTAATTCCAGTAGTTTGCTGTCTTTTAAGCGATTTAGCCTTTTCATCTTAGGCATTAGGATCCAATTATAAAAGTGAACGAATAATGAGACCTCCTAAGGATCTACTTCCACCAGGTTTCAATATGATTTGTGTTTGGCTTGCGTATCGATTCTTGGATCAGTCATTGGTGACCAAACTACATTATGTTTTTGCAAAAATAAAAACGTTTTGTGAACGGTGCCTTGAAATAATTGAATTGCTGTCAATGTAAATCATCGTAACACTACCTTGAGACAAGCTTTTAACAAAGTAAACGTTCTTGTGCATTTTTGTTTCGCGACTGATGGCATACAGTGCACGAATAAATTTGGCAGGAGACCGAGATTGTCAGGAAGTCATGTTAAAAAAATTTCTAGTTTTAGACAGATTAAAACAAGGCAGGTGACGTGCAAATGACAAGACCTCCTTCCTGACATAAATAGTGAAACAAATTTGTAAGAAATCAAAGATAAACGGAAGTGGTGCGTTTTAAATCAATGAGTAAATATGCATGAGGCAACTGAGTAGCATCTTCATATGCATGATGGAGCCAAATATTCTTATTTGTTTGGTTAACACTTGCACTTGAGATTTTATCTCTTGGATTTTCAAACAACGCCACATAATGTGCATTGAAGCTTATGGTGCAATTTGCTTTACATTCTTGAAATTAGTTTTGAATAATGTAAATAATACTGGCATTACGATGTTGTCCTTTTGAAGTATACCAAAGTTTCATTTATTCTTCATCTTGTCCTAACATGACATCGAAGATGGCAAGACATGTTTTACTCAAATCAGACACGATCCTATTGCCTTCGCATGGAATACCTTCCACAAACAAAACTGATTCTTCTTGGCATTCTTGGAGTAACGTGTAAAATGAATGCCACCCTTTGCAGCATCGCATGATACGTTGTGGAGGATGATCGAATAATTTATATTTGTGCTTGATCAAACATTTGACAAATTTGCTTTTGCCTTATCCACTCGGTCCACAATTACATGTTAAAGGTGCTACACTTTGATGCTCTGAATTTTCGTCAAAATCTTTGAGAACGGGGGAAGTATTCATAACAACTGTGTTTAAAATTTTAAGATTCCATAAAACACACAATACATTTTTAACGTTTATTTTTTCTTGTAATGGTAGAGTAACAACAATAAAACATATTTACAATTCAAGGCCAGTGTACAATATTTAAACACGAAAACAAATAAGGCATAAAACACACCGTATATAAATTAGAGACAAATTAAAATCACCAAAGATGCATATAAACAGGTAAGACCACGCCATTCTCGATCTATCTGCGTCGCATTTAATATATATGAACGCTTTGGCGGCCTAGTCTCTAAGGAATTCATCTGACCTAACCTTTCCGGGGAATGTCATTTCTACCTTATTTTTCTATCTGTTCTGCTACGCTGGTGGACTCGTAGTACAGCTGTATGTCTTTTTCTATGATTTGTTTTGTATCACTGTGCCTAAGGGGAGCTTAAATTCCATTTTTACTTTTGGTTTTTCTCCCACTGGCTCTAAGATAAATTCTTTTCTTTCATGAGTCATATACGATGTCTTAGCCACCTCTTGTATTCAAGAATCGAAGCCAAGACATTTCCAGTCATGTTCATCCTTCTACTCTTTAATCTGTTGGTTATACACACTTCTTGGTATAGCATGTCTCTTCTTCACACAACTCGAGTTTTCATTACTATTCGGAAAAAAACATTTAGCATAATTTGTTTCCGTACACTGCTAAAATTTTGGTGGTCATGTCTTTGTAATATTTTCTTTGCATAAATTTGCCACAAAGCACCTGCTGATAGACGAAATCCAAGAAAAGTAGTCGCCAACACACACACCACATGTCTTCCAAAATTCAGACGAATCATGTCGTTTTCTGAAATCAGCTCTTTTGACAATATTTGGTAATCCACTAACTCTATCAGCAGAATTTGCTGCAACACTGAGGACATAATTCCTGGCATTGTAAGCTAAAATCAACGTAAAATTATTGGCGATATATAAATGTTTAGTAAATATATACACCCCACCCCACCCCACCCCACCCCACCCCCCAAAAAAACAACGTAAAAGCAGTTACCCCTCTCTTATGTGTGTGGGTATAGTGCGCCTATAGACACTACCTGCCTTTGTGTGATAGTATGTTTAGTATGTATTCAAGTATAGAGTGTGCATAAGCACCCCTACCCTTCCTTGTGTGTGATAGTATGTTTTAAGTATACCGGGGGTATAAACACTCCTACCGTTATCGATGGATACAAGTAGTGAAGGGAGGCGATATAGGGCATAAGAGGCCAAAGAAGGAAATATGCCCTGGGGGGATATAGGGCAAAGATTTATAAGGCATATGAGGCCAAAGAAGGAAATATACCCTGCGGCGATTTGGGGCAAAGATTTATTGGGACAATGGGAATGAGCATTACAAGACCCCCTGGGCCAATATAGCGACAAAATAGACTCTGGGCCACTATAGCAACAAGACAAAAGGTTGGGTTTTGATATAGGCAAAAGAGAAGAGATATCTTTTCGAGGCAGTTGAGTGGCCCTGAAAAGAGCCTTTGGGTTCTTCTTCTTTGTCTTCTATGTTCTTCTTTTCCTCCATCAACTTCTGATTTTCTCTCCTACATTCTTCTTTATCTTTTTCTTCTCCTTTTCCTCCTCTTCCTCCTTCTTCTTCTCCTCCTCTTCCTCTTTTTTCCTGTTTGCATTCTCCTCTTCTTTTTCTATTTTTTTATTCCAAGCTCTCATTTATATTCTATCATCTTCGTCCTCCTTCTCCTCCTTTATTTATTTCATCAATTCTCTTATCCTTTCCTTCATCTTCTTTAAATTGTTTATCTCCATCTTCAGCCTGTGTGGACTATACTCGTCATGCTGTATCTTCACCAGAATTTCCTCCAACATCCCCATGTCATCTACTGCCTCTTGCAGTGTCTTCATTGCGTCTATTTTGTTAGAAGTCTTTTTTGCAATATTCAGCGTTGAATGGCGCGAATGCAACTTGCAACTTGAGGGATTATAGTCGTTTATGCACTATGTGCTTTACGACTGTGGGTCCAAGGCTGGACCAGAGGCCCCAATTGGGGCACTCCAGGCCCAAGGCTGGGCATAACCTCTGAAGAGGGGCACTCGGCCATGGCTGGATGCCGCCCTCGGCTGGGCGACACTGCTCCCCTAAAGAGGCACTTAGCCCCGAGCTGGGCTTTTACCTTAGCTTGTCCGATAGACCTCTGACCTTTGATATTCAGTCTACATCCAAACGGCAAACAGCTGGCGAAGAAAGGAGGAAACGGAGCCCGGAAAAAGCGCGCAAAAACACCACAGAAGAGCCCCAGGGACAGCCACACAGGGCACACCAAGACCCGCAACCATACGCCCCGACCTAACGGCAAGGTCGGGTTTAATGTCACATCTAGTCCAGTTATGCTAATGGACTTCCTTATACCAATGTTGTGTGAGCCACTCATTCAATTGGTAAAGCACTCACTGAGTTTTAATTTTTTGTTGCATTGGGTATTATTGTTGAATATGAATTTTGCGTACATAGTGTACTTATCCGTTTTCCGAAAATTGTACCAATCCGGGAAAGGTTTACCCTTCCATTTGTATTATCTTAATTAGGTGACTATGTAGGTTTTGTTTTTGACGACGAGGCGGTATCGTAAGGATCATGTTTGTTTTGGTAGCGGACCTTCAGGAGCCAAATTGAAGACCCTCGGTTTCTTTTCCTTTAACTGGGGTCCATATGAGCTGGGTACTGCAATACCTCCTTCTTTCGAGGAGTAATTGCAACTCGATATGGATGCGCTGTGTTTGTCCGATAGGGTTTTATGGGGCAGCAGGTAGAGCTTCCTGGACTGCCCCTTGCCTTTGAGTTTGTCCGAGGGAACGCTATGCTTGTCCGGTGGGGTTGGGGGTTTGTGTGGCAGCAGGAAGGCCCACCTGGACTGCCACTTGCCTTTGTTATTGTCCGCTCGCTTGTCCGGGTTCCGCTGTGCTTGTCCGGGTATGCCATGCTTGTCCGGTGGGGGTGGCTGGGGATTTGTGGGGCAGCAGGTAGTGCGACCTGGACTGCCCCTTGCTTTGATGGTTGTCTGGCAATTTGAGTTAAGTAGTTATAATCTTTCAGATTGGCAAGTTAGTTATAATCTTTTCAGATAGGCAAGTTATCAATCTTTTCAGATTGGCAGATGTTGACATCTTCTGTAGTGGTTAGCTGCGATCAAGTGAAAATGTGCATCTTTTCTCTGCACATTTTTCCTTTTCTGTTCTCGATTGCTGGTGGTCTCCAATGGTGTTGAAGCACGGACGTGAAGGAAAACATGCCTTACAATAACTTCACATATTATCTACTATCCACACAGAAGGGGAGGAAGAAAAAATACCATATCTACTATCCACACAGAAGGGGAGGAAGAAAAAAACACACCATATCTACTATCCACACCGAAGGGGAGGAAGAAAAAATACCATATCTACTATCCAAAAACCCCAATATCTACTATCCACACCGAAGGGGAGGAAGAAGAAAATACCATATCTACTATCCAAAAACACACCATATCTACTATCCACACAGAAGGGGAGGAAGAAAAATATACCATATCTACTATCCAAAAACCCCAATATCTACTATCCCCACAGAAGGGAAGAGAAGACAGAAAGACACACCATATCTACTATCCACACAGGTACGCGCGCACAGCAACACACAAACACACACATACACACACATATCAGTAAAGGAGTTAATATTTATAGTCACACTACTCCACATTCACACAAACTGACAACTTGAATAATGTCTCTTTTCTAGAGATCTGGTTAGCCCTGAGAAAGACTGTTTTTCTTCGAACTCCAATTGCACCTGGCTAATAGTGGCACCTCCCTGCTCCCAGTTCTGCTCCCAATTGATGTTTGTGGTTGGGAGCGCAGATGGGGCTTGAGTGGCTTCACTATCCGACTCCACCGTTTGAGGGATAGTGAAGACTTGGTCCCTCTGTCTTTTCCTATGCCACACTCGTGGATGCTGTGGCGTCCTTATTTCCTCTTCCCAGTTTTCTCTCTGGGGGGATCACGGCTCTTGGTACTGGTGGTAGTGGTTGTTGTGGCTATTGTGGCTGTTGTGGCTGTGGCTGTGGTTGACGTGCCTGTGGTGGCGTTGGTGTCCTCACCTCAGGTTTCACCTCACACTGAGGTCAAGACGCAATTACTAATTTTGATACTATCATTTGTGCTGCTTATAGAGGTGGTAATGATACAGTGGGCCAGCCTATGTTAAATTTTTAATATGATTAATATTTGGTTGGTCTTATTTAAATATAACAGTTTTTGTCCTATGCGGGGGGACTGATGGCTGGGTTTTGCCACCTTATATATCTAAATTTGAGTGCTATATCCTAAATTAATTTAAGGCGCCACTTTGTGTGGCTGGGCCTGATGGCTTTGGAGTTGAGCCACCTTATAGAGCTATTTTGGGGTCTTATGCTATGTCTATATTTTGTAAATTCAAGATTTTTAACGCGCCGCATTGTGCGGCTGGTCCTGATGGCTTTTGGTTTTAAGCCACCTTATAAAGCTAATTTGGGGTCTTACGTTATATTTAGTAAATTAATTAGTCAAACTGTTGCCGCATTGTGCAGCTGGTCCTGATGGCTGGGTTTTGTGCCGCCTTATAGTGACTAAGTTTAATGGGCCAGTTTTATTGTTTATCTTTTAATCATCCACTGTATCACAAGATGTAGAAGAGACAAAGGAGAAGTTGTTAGTAATTGTATTTGGGAGAAATTGTGATGGATTGGTTGTCGACTTGGATACATGCAGTCATATTGCATTGCTTGACGAATCATACTTCCAACGCCGCATGTGGTATCGTAGTAGGTGATGGGTGCAGATATAGCATCGGCCCGCGCACAGGCTGAATCACCCCTACTTGAGTGATGAACCGTATGCCACCTCCGCACCCACTTTCCCACCCAGATAAAAAATCATAAAGGCGTCCAGTGAACACATAGACGCCCATATGGAAGCAGCATCAGTCACATGATTCGCATGGGGTGTAATTTATGTTTTAATTTTAGAGTTCTTTATGGTAACGAGTGGGGTGATGTTGTGGTTGGTATAGGCAGTTGGACGTAAGGTTTAGAAAAATAAGTTGGTAAGCAAGGAACCCATAGTCATACTTCATTGCCTATTTACCTATCGCCTAATGCATTGCTTAACGAATCACACCTCTAATGCCACCTGCAGTGCCATAGTGGGCGGCGGGTGCAGGTGCATCATCGGTCCGCGCACAGGCTGGGCCACCCCTACTTGGATGACAATCCGTATGCCACCTCCGCACCCACCCACCCACCCCGGCCGCCCGCATTGAAGCGGCACCAGCTGCATGACTCGCAAATTTGGCCAATAATGTTGGAGTATTATTTAAATTTTTCCAATTTTATCAATTTCTCTAAGGAAGAGCAAAATTAACTCTTTTGTTATGTTCGGGTTAGGTTTGCTGTGGTGTAATAAGTCTGGATAGGAATATGGCGAACCAATTGCTTTAAGGGATGTGACTAGTTTTTCCCTTTGTTTTCGGTATTTGTGGCAGATGTTAAACACATGGTTCAGATCCTCAGTACTAGGGCAATAGGGGCACTTGGAATTTCGTTCTGCATTGGATTTTATGTATCTCCCCACAATGTCTGCTAGCAAAGTTTTGCCAGTTTTGATTCTGTTTATGACGCGTTGGTCATGTTTATTGAGAGTTGGTGGAGCTGTGATTTTACGGCGCACTGTTTTTTGTATGAAATACAGTTTGCGACCCTTGGAACATAAATCCCATTCTATTTGCCATTTTGCAACGATTTTTTGATATATCATGTTGTAGAACTCTGGGATGCTGTAGTCAATGTATAAGTGTAGTTTGAGCCATTAAGTTGCATTTTTGCTGCTATGTCAGCTTTGTCATTTCCTGGTATATTAATATGGGATGGCACCCACATGAATTCTATAATTAGGTCTTGATTTAGCATATTTTTTAGAAGCAATCTTGTTTCTTTTAAGAAATTTTTTCTTCCAGTTGTATTTCCGGTTTCCAAGGAATATAAAACGCTAAGCGAATCGCTAATTATTATCGTTTTGGGAACTTACGATTGTCTGCCAATTTGATTGCTTCTAATATAGCCCAGAATTCTGCTGTGTAAATAGAGCAGTTATCGTGGAGTCTTGATCCATGTTCTTCATTTATCTCCGGTATAGTAAGGGCAGCAGCGGTTTTGTTTGAGTTGTTTGTTTTTAATCCATCAGTGTAAATTTTGATATAATCTTTGTAGTAGTTGTCGATTATTGTTAACACTTTGGATCTTATCTCTAGAGGGCGGTGTAATTTGGAGCCAAAGGATTTTGCTAGGAGATTAATGATGGGTTTTTTTGCATGTCCAAGGGATAGGATCTGGGTATTTGATGGTTTCCGTCTGGAGCTCTTCTATATTTAGTTCTTTACTTAATTGATGTATCTTCTTTGCCAATGGTGGGTCTGGAACAAGTCTCTTACTGAACGGGACATTGCATCTTTGATGATGTCTCTCGTTGGGTGTGAGGGATCATGTACTGAGACTCTCGCTGAATATCTTAATATCAACTCTTCTCTTCTCAATGCGAATGGTGTCTCACTTGTGAGGAGCTGCATTTCTTCTTTGAATGTGTTTGGTAGGGAGCATGTACATATTCGTAACGCCTTGGTTTGGATTATGTCCAATTGTTTAAGGAGGGTTTGTTTGGCTGATGCGTAAATCTGGCACCCGTAGTCCAGTTTTGACCTAATTAAGGCCCTGAAGAGCATCAAAAGTGTGTCCTGGTCAGCTCTTTTTCACATTTTTTATATTTGGTAAGGAGATTAAGGTCACCGGTACAGTTCCGGACTAATTCTGTAATGTGATGTTTCCAAGTAAGATGTTGATCAAAGTGCATGCCCCAAAATTTTGCTACTTTCTCAAATTTGATAATTTCGTCTTGTAGGTATAGAGTGGGAAGGGGGGTTTATCATGTACCTAGGTTTAGGGGAGAATAAAACTCCTGTTGTTTGTCCTTTTGATAGTTTAAATCCCCATCTATCTGCCCATTTGCCAATTTTTGTTAAATTGGTTTGTAAATCAACGATGAGTTGTTGGCTGGTTGGATTACCTGCTTTCCATATGCCACTGTCGTCAGCAAACTGCGATAAGTCAATTTTGGTAAGGTCGACAGCATGTTCTAGGTCGTTGATCATAATGTTGAAAAGGGTTGGGCTTAGGACACTTCCTTGCGGGGTACCGTTCTCGAGTTCATAAATTTCGGAATACTGATCCCCTATTCTGGTTCTAATCTGTCTTCCTTTTAGGAAATTATGGATCCATTTGTGCATACGGTCATTTATCCCGTAATGATTTAATTTGGCAATAAGTCCGTCAGTCCAAACTAGGTCAAAGGCTTTCTCTAGGTCAAGAAAAATCGCTATAAGATGTCGATCGCATTTTCGTTTAGCATTAAATGCTAGTTTAATGCGAGATTCAAGCCTCACTAGTTGGTCTAAGGTGGATCTTTTGTTACGGAAGCCCCTTTGATTTTGGGAGATCAGGTTGCTGATTTCCAGATGATGTTTCAATCTGTTGTTGAGCAATGTTTCCATCACCCTGTATATAGTGTCAGTGAGTGAGATTGGTCTGTATGATGATATTTCTGTGGAGTCTTTTCCGGCTTTTGGGATTGGGATGACTATTGCTTGTTTCCATTTAGTAGGGATCTGTCCTGTTTTCCATGATTGATTTATTAGATTTAGTAAACTGCCTTCAATATTTGGAGGGATGTTTTTGTATGTTTCGTATCCTAGATTATCCTCTCCTGGTGAGGTTGATTTATTTTATCCCTAATAGCTATTTTCCATTCCTCAATAGAAAATCAGCGTTAAGCGGGCTGTATTTGGTATCCAGGTCTGTGTGGAAATGGGGGTAATTTTGTTCTACAATTTTCCGATGTGCTTGGAACTGAGTCGAGTGATTGCTATTACTGCTCATGCCTGCAAAGTGGTTTGCCAGATGGTTAGCTTTTTCTTTATTAGTTGTCATTCCTTGGATATTGGGCATGCTGTATGCAGGTTTGCCTTTCATGGATAATATCTGATTCCACACTCGCTTGGAATTGCATTTTTTGAGGTCAGTGGTAGAACCGTATTCGTGCCATGTTGTTTCCTTTGCTTTGCGGATTACTAGCTTGGTTTGTTTTTCCTTAGATTTGTATTCTAAGTAATCTGTTGATTTGCCTGTGAGTCGGAATTTGTTCAGGGCCTTCTTCGTCTCTTTGATTATGCTATTGCACTCATCATTCTATCATGGGATGGACGATTTTGTAAGGGAATTGTTCCCTTTTCCTGTTTTGGGGATACTTTTTGTGGCAGCTGCATTTATTACGTCTAGGATGTTTTGGTTGAATTTGTCAATATCATCATCCTGTAGTTGCTGTTCGGATACGCTGGTAAGTAGAGAGTTGAATATGTGCCAGTCGGCTTTATCCAGTCTCCATTTGCGAACTTTAGAGGGGTTAGTGATTGGGTGGGTAAGATTGACGGTGATGTGGATAGGGAAGTTGTCGCTTCCTAATGTGGTTTCTTGATCCACTTCCCAGTTAATCAAGGTGGCTAAGTTTGGTGTGCTGATCGTTAGGTCTAACGCAGATAAGGAGCCGTCCTCTGGGCTAATCCTAGTTTTGGTTCCGTCATTGAGTATTACTAGGTTATTGTTGTATACCCATTCTTCAATCATAGAACCTCGCTTGTTTAGGCGGGTTCCTCCTTAACGTTTGTTGTGTGCGTTGAAATCGCCACAAACTATGTACTCATTTGCAGAGCTGGTTACCTGGTCATAGTTTAGGGGTTAAATATTGTAAGTTTTTCCATGGTCATAGATATTGAAGATTTCTATAGCAAACTGGCCTATGTGGACTAGTATTGACTGGTATTCTAACGTTATTGGGTGAATTCCGTCAGAAAGAGTGTTTGATTGTTGTTCAAAGGTTGTATTTGGGAGTGAGTCGCTGACAAAGATGGCAAGACACCACCACCTCCGCCTCCATTTTCAATGTCCCTCATAACAAATTTGCACGTTGAATAACCGGGGATTTTTTGGCAAATATTTGGAGGTCTGTTTTAGTAAGGTCTCTTGGATACAAATAATATCTGGTTTTTGTTTAGTGTTATTAAGTTTGATAAGGAGTTCTGGCTTATTCATGTTTAGTCTCCGACTATTCCATTGCCAAATTACTAGACAGTTTTAATTAGTATTATCCATCTGATTAATGGTTAATTAATGTATTTAGTTCCGGGTATTTATTGAAAGGAAACAAGGTGTTTCTCCAACAAATCCGTAAGTAATTTAAAGAAAGGTATGCAAGGTATGAGATCCGAGTGAGTGAGGGTTGCAATATCCACCAATAAATCTTTTATGTAATGTATAATAGTGATGTTAGTAAAAGTTTCTAAATTCCTATGGTTGTTAGTTGGCGGGTTTGGTTTGTTACCAGCATTGCTTTTTCCATTGTTACCTGCATTGTTTATTGGCGGGATTGGTTTGTTACCAGCATTGCTTTTTCCATTGTTACTTGTTTATTGGTTTGTTATTCGTTTTTTCCGGATGGTTCAATGTTTGGTGATGTGCACACATGCTGTTTGGTTGGGTGTAGATCTGAGATTGAACCGCTGTTACCACTAGCATTGGTTTTTTGGGGTGGGCTAATGCTCAGCCTGCTCACTAATCCTTTTGATGGGTGGTGGGGTTGGGTTCTCTGTCAGTTCGATGGAAATAGGAGAGTTATTTTTAGGGTTAGTAGATTGCGGGGAAGGTACTGTTCCCTTGCTCTGCTGTGTACACAAAAGTGGCGTCAACGATTTGGCCCTTTGATAGGTTAAGCGTTTTTCCTCCATAAGGCGAATTATTTCCTTTTCCCTTAGGGTGTATGGACAGGAATTCGATTTGGGGTGATGTGGTTCTAGTCAGTTTGCGCATTTGTGGCCCTGAAAAGTGCACTTGTTACTGTGTCACATTTTTGCTTGTATTTACACCTGCTGGCTTGGTGGCCTCATGCTTTGCAATTACTGCAAAAGCGTGGTTTGATAATGTAGTCTTCGAGGGGGATGGAGTGGCCATTGAAAAAGACAAGTAAAGGTGGGGTTGTATAGAATTATAGCAGTATTGCCGATGACATAAGATAACGGTTTATCCACAGTCTGTATGCGTTGGAGACATCAGCTCCTTGAGTTACACAGTTCATGGGCGATCTCCGTTGCTCAAGTTGATATATTTCTTGTGAAGCCTCACAACCTTTTAATAAGCAACATTATGTTTGGTAGTTTCTGCTTTATTGGACCTTGATTTTTCTTCTTCTTTGGTGGTCTTTGGTACTTCTTGCTGTTGTTTGTCCTGGTTTTTCAAATTAGTTTTCAATGAGTTACGTCTTGATACATATATTTAAGTTTGTCCAATTTTCTCAGTCTCCATATGTTTGGCCACCTGTTTCAGAGTGCTGCATCTCACTATTACATAATATGTGTTTGGTCTTAAGATTTCGAAGGTAGCTGAGTGGGTCCTAGTCAAGGCCGATGCGATGCTTTTGGTACTTAGATTGATGTTTTTGGAGTTGCCTCAGCTGATAAAGAGTGTATGCTCCTTACTGTGGTATATTCTCTTGTTGTGATAGTCTATTGGCGTTTTGACTGGATCCTCAGTTTTAGCAATATGTGGGGTTGCTCTTGGGTCTCGACGCTCTTCATTTCCTTCATATCCTTATCCTTATTTGGTTGGGTTTCTTTGGTTTTAGGCGCTAATTGTTCCTGTACAAGGACTTTCTTCTTATCATTGTGTTGTTTGATTATTACTTTCTTGGCATTTTTTGCCTTTGTTTTTCCGTCAGCAGGTGTTTTCCCTTTGCCATCGTATGTTTCGTTTATGGTTGGTCTTTGTCTTCTAGGAGGTGATAAAGAGTGTATGAGCATGCTGATGCTAGGTTCATTTGTTTCCAATAAATCTTCCATCGTGATTTCCTTGGATGGTCCAGGTGTTTGACTTGAATGTAGTACCTCTTTTTGTTTAGCGTTTTGCCCCTTGGCGCAGGAGGTTTTTGCAGTGGTTAGACTTAGGGTGTCCACCACCGCAATACCTTGGTGATTTGAGCATTGAATTGGTTGAGGGATTGGTGATGTTGGTGACGGTGGTAATGGGGATATACATGGAGGCGGGTATGTGATTGGGGATTGAATTGAGTAGGAAGGAATATTTGGGGAAGATGTTGAATAAGTAGGAAGTGATTGGTTTGGGGACGAAGGCGATGTGTGATAATTTGGTTTGGAACTGTAACTGCTACTCCTTCTTTTGATGGAGATGGTGCCTTCGGGTCTAATACGGGGTATGGGTTGTTTCAGTCACAACCCCTTCTGTGGATACTGTTGCGTTGCTGGTGAGAACCACTTGAATAGGTTTTTTTCCTATTAGGGGACAAGTTTAGTGTGTCTAGTATACTTGTGGATTCCATAGTTGCTGTGCGTATGGCAATCACTGATGCAATAATCGATGCATTCAGGTTGTTTGATTCTCCAGGAGTGCTTGATAAAAAAAAGGGATCATTGGGAGTGGGGTTTCATCGTTTAGCGGTATGTTGGAAATCACATCCAGTGGGTGCTGAACGAGTACACGGGTAGTGGGGGAGGATGAAAAGCTCCCCATTACAGTATGAAAGGTGAGGGGTTATTGGTGTTGGCATTTTGGAGGGCCCTGCCGACATTATCATTGCTAACATTTAAGTTTTGTGGAGCAGGAGAGATTGAAGGGGTATTATTTGGGGAGTTGCAGTTGCTTGCCAAATTTAAAATATTGTTGGTATTTCTGACATTTTGCCAGATTGAATTCATCCTGACTTGTGATCTAGTCATTCGAGGCATTTTTGAAAATGGCGCCAAAATTTGAAAAATTTTAAGTAGGTCAGGGGGTTCGGATTTCCAGTTATTAACTACTACTTTTTATGACTCGTGAGCCTAAATACGTAATTCTATTTTTTGTGATCAACAGGTTTATTACTAACAAATAATACTAATAATGATAGCTAATTTGAGAGAGGTGATCTATAGCCACTGGCAGAAAATCTTACAATGGTTTGCAAGGGCTTGTTGACCTGAAGGGGTTCCCCCAGATATAAGTCTGTGTGATTCCTGATACCTGTTCCGAGTTCCAGTTGACCATTTATCTTACTCATTGAAACACTGAAATATTGTCAGATACTAATTAAATGATTTTATACCCGACTGTGTAGTTAATTAACAGTCAGATATTACGTTGGGGGTGGGTGGTTGTTAGTGAATTGAGATAAAGATAAGAATAAGGTGAATAACTAAACACCACAAATAATAACCCGAAGGTTTACAACCAAATTTGTATAAAAATACCTCAGATGTTGCTCTCTCTGCTTCTGAAGTCTATACTTCTCTGTCCATTCTTCTTGCTCTTTCTTGATTTCCTCTCTGAAGAGCTCTTCTATCAGGTCTTCGGTCACTTTCAACATTCAGACATTCTCTATCTCTTCAGACTTCAGTATCAGGTTTTGCCTGACACGGTGTAAATTCACGTAAGCTTCGTTCAGCTTGGCTAGTCTTGAAGGCATTTTCATAGGTGGACGAGTCAACAATGGATGTTCAGACTGGAGACTGTCCCGCTTTATATGTCTCAAACGCGGACGCGATAGAAAACATCCCTACTGGATTTTAGTGTCTCAACGCTATGATAGTTAATTTCATGGTGAGGGAAAGAGAGAAGTCAAAGAGCATATATTCACAGTGTTCTTTGAAAACAAACGACAGACACATTTTTTTCAAAACTCAACATTTTTTTATTCAACAAACAACTAACAACTAACAATTAACAATAATATCGAACAAACTATTTTTGACAAGGTTGACAACGTTGTGAAGTCAAGTTAGATTTCCACTGATGGAAGTCATGAGGCCTACGTTTCCTAGTTAAAGAAAAAAGATAGCCATAATGGTCACAAAACCGTCAATCCACTTTCTCATCGTTTCTAGAAGAGTTACGATCAAAATAAGTTACTAAATATTCTAAGGAATATCCAAGACTGAGCTGATGAAGAAAATGCACACAATATTGTCCACACACCATGGAATCTGTGCCTTGCAATTTCATATTATTGAATCGTGTTGTCTGGGCATGTCTTCTCATAAAGTCGATGATGTTGTCTTCCAAAGGTGGTAATCCATACGAATCAAAATACTCCACACAATCCTCTTGAGGGAAGTAGATGGCTACCCAGTGGGTTCCTGGGAGACGAATGTCATACGTGTTGATCACATAAGACTGATGGTCTTTAGGTTTGCGATGAGGTAGTTCATCTTTAGCAACACCACAGGATTCCAAGAAGCAGTATACCAACTGTTGTTCAAAAGGTAATAAAGTTCCCAGGTATCCATTTTTGTTTTGTTTTTTCACAGGTAATGATAAATCATCAATTCAATTCTGACTTTTTGCTTGAAAATCTCTGACAAGTAACCGTTTCTTTGTTTCGTCTCCGCAGTCTGGGACAAGACAGCTTTGATGCAATAGGTCTCCAGAGTAGTCAAAGGAGGAGAGGAATGAACACACAAGTCCATATACCACTGATGCAACACTCCTTCTTTCGAGACGAGACTCAAAGCATCCTCCAGATACTCGTCCAATTTTCTTTCTTGACTCATCATCAGGCATTTATCGTGTTGAATTTGACTGGGATGATCGTTTTGACATCCATAGCAATCTTTCTTGGTCAATGCCGTAATTTTATCCGACAGGTGTTTGGCAAAACAGGACACTAAATGTTGTTCTTGTTCTGGCCATCTGGACGTAACCACGTCCTCTTCGTCTTCGTCTTTGGGTTCTGCTTCCACGGTATCCTCCCATTCCATTTCCAACGATTCTCTATCATTCAAAGAGGGATAAGAGTCCTCCATAGCTTCTAATAGTCTAGAATGACTTCTCTCAAACTGTTGATTTCAGTGGTATTATCGAATTCGGCATACAGGATGACGTTCACCGTCTCGGCGAGAGCAGCTTCTGCAAACTGAAGTTCCACACGCAGTTGACCGGATTTTATAGGGTGGAAATGTACCTCGTCGCTGCCTTGGTCTGGAGTGAAATCAAAGGCCCACAAAGTGTAACCTCCTGCATAATCTTCGTTCGAAATGCCGTGACAGGTGTTGGTCCCTAGCTGTCCTGTAGCTTCGTACAGGGACAAGACCGATCTCAAGTAATTCTGGGCAAAGTTAGGTTCGAAGGATCTGGTACACAAGGTCTTGCCATCGCGACTATCTTCAATCTTGGACACTCTTGTGCTTAAACTCGAAAGGATTGGCAGTGACAGCTCCTTTGAGGGTTGCATTGTCCACGATACCAACGATTAAACGTTTGGATAACTGTCCTTGGAACAGATGATCTTTGATCTTGGATCGAAGTCCAGCAGCAATGGTGAAAGTTTTCACTAATACGCGTCGTATCGGATACTTGGCGGTCGTTCTGCTCAACGTGTGACTGATGTCGTTTCCCTCTTTAGGTAACACTTCTACGCGGCGCACGTAAAGTCTGTCTTCTTGGATGATGGTTTTTTACTCGTTGGCATGAGCCATCAAATGGAAGGCGGTACTGCTACGATTCAGTCTCAGTCGGATATCCACTCCGTTTAGCAAATACTTTTCTTGCAACCACATGTCCAAATGCAAACGATCCATCAGTTCTAAACTACGTCCTTGCAGGAGTTTCTTTCGACGGTCGTTAAGGCACGCATTGTGAGGATCGTCATCTGCTGTCACGGCTGTGTCGGTAACTTGTCCTCACCTGCTGTGTCAGGTTTCCAAACCACGCAAGCATCCAGATGAGTGTTCTTGGTCTCTTTTCTGTACGTCAAGAGATTTTCCAGGTACGTTCAGTAAGGGTAAGTATCCATGCTACTGCTGACCAATTTGTTATTCAAGTACAAATCCGCTTCGCTGAACAAAGAATGCATGAAATTGTTGACGGCAGCTACTCTAGCATCGGCTCCCGGATTGTTGTTATCCGTTTTGATCACTTTGAGTTTCAAATACAAGTAACTGCTATTCAGATCGATGTAATCTTCGGGCTGACCTTTGATTTCAAATTCGATGGGAGCTGAATCCGTCAAAGAGGAGACGGGATGAAATTCTACCCATTGGGAATCTTGCATCGTCATCATGGTGGGTGGCATGGCAAACAGATCCAGTTCGGACTTGGAACAGGCGCAAGACTCTCGGTGCATCATTTTCTTTCTTTCTCTCTGTTTGTGATTTAATAATCAAAAATGTCTAAGTCTCTGACGGTTCTTCTTTTCTTAGTCTTTCTAGCTCTGAGTGTGTGAAGTCCTCTGAAGGGGTGCCTTCGTCGTCTTTTTCTGCTTTGTCCTTGCTGTCACGTCCGGGAAGCAGGAATGTCTGACTCGGCAGTGCCCGGAGCATTTATCGGAATTTCTCGTCGGCCCAAAATGTTTTTGCCCGTTTGAATCAAGACATATTTGCCTGCTCTCAAGAAAGATTCTTTGGGATTTTGTTTGTCAATAATGACATTTTTGAGAAATTCTTTGCCTTGCGTCATAGCGGCATCTTTCAAGGCGTGCTATCCCCGTGTCACCAACGGTTTCAAAACGGGAGCCACCGAACGGAAGGCAGATCTTAGCATATCTCCTAAACCATGTCCTCGCTGTCTAGCGACTCCTTGGTACACAGGATATATGACTTACAAGTCGTTAGAGTAATCGTTTTCGAAAATGGAGTTTCACTGTGACTTTCCCTTTGGTGAATGAAATATTTTGTCTCAGATCTCCTTTTAGAGTAATGTTGACAGTGTTGAAATACGACTTACTGACGGGCAAATAGTGAGGATGTGCAAATTCGCGGAGAACGTGATAGGTGTTTCCACCTTCCTCGTCAGCGTTCGTGGCAGAATCCACTTTGCAAGGAATGACACGCAGTTAACGGTACGGAGGTGTGTCCCACCACGTTGTACTCCGCCACATCGGAGTACACAAAGATCAATTTCAGTCCTTGGTTCATTTCTACAGGGAATCGAAAATAAATATTTCGCAAAATCCAAGTTGTCGGTAATGGCTTGTATTTCGTTTTTAATCTTGATCAACTTGGGGTCTCCACCCAAAATGTCACACAATTCAGGACAAAATGTAATGGCCAATACCTTGTCCTCTGAAAATTTCATCAGTAGGCCACGAGCTATTTTATGGTACTCGAGGGTGACACTTTCTCTGTTTTCTCCAAGGCTTTGCCAAACACGGCATTGAACTTGGTAGCAATCGTGTTCACCAAATGTTGACCACTAAAATAATAGCCTAGGAGAATGGTCAACAGATAGTTGAACCGTTTAGTTTTGGGGTCCTGTGTTTTCATAGAACCACCTACAGTGGCGCGTTCATCCAAGTTCTGTTGCACTTGGTCGTCATGAACTTCGACCGTAAAAGTGTTTTGATTTTCAATGATGTTTTTGTAGGGTGAATCATTTCCACCAAAGCCACTTCCCAATGGGCTTCGTGATCCAATTGAATGGCCTGAGGTAATTCGGCCGTGAAACAGCACAAGGTGTTATTGGGAAACACCTCTATGGAACTGTCACCGGGTAACGTTAAGTAAAATTGGTTGTTCATAATTCCACATTTTTAGTGTCCGAGGGGTCACTGGAGGTCAGTGGAGTGTCTAAAAGAGGATTGTTGTTATTGTGACTATTGGGAGGGTGACTGACGTTGGACGCAAGGCTCCCGTTGTTCCCGTTAGATGATATTTCAGGGAAGGATTGGGAAGAAGGTAACCGATGCAACTGCTGAGTAAAATGTCCAAAATTGTTTGTCTCCTTGTTGCAAACTCAAATTGGCAATGGCAGCACCGATGACACAATACACCACAAAGATTTGGCAGAAAAAGACGATTTGCGTTTTAGGCACACGTTCTCCACACCACACCCACAAGGGTTGCTTTTGTAGATCTTGCAGAGAAGAGTCGGGTGAAGGAGTGGTCACTGTAGCGGCTGAGGCTGTGTTGAAGGGCATGATGGTCACTTCTTTTTATAGTCGATGACTTGCGAAGCGTCGATCCAAGAGTCAAAACTGGGCGGATATCCTTTCCAATGTACTTTGACTTCTTTCACACGACGTTTTCCCACTTTACGGGTTCTTCGATCGAGAATGCTTTCGATCTCTTACACGTCGTCTTCTTTTTTAGTCACACGTTGTAACTCGGGCAAGTAAAACGTTCCTTTTAACACTTCTCCGTTCATGTCTTCCAAATTATAGACGGCAGGATGACGGACAGGCACTCGTTCAGTGACACGAAACAATTCGGTGGTCCAGTTGGGTAAGTAACCTTTGTCGAAAATGCGTTTGGTTTTGCCAATGCGCACCCAGTCTCCTGCTGCCAACACTCCACATATCTTGGGGACAGTTGGGGACGTACCAAACAGGCGCTCGAAGACGGTCACTTCGTTGTCGGGAGTCACTTCTTGGGAGGCATGTCCGATGCTCCGATGGTAAGATTGGTTGTACGCTTGGACTAGGTGCGGTAAGACATCGATGTACTTGAGGGTGTGTTGATGCGTAAAATATTTCCACATGCGTTCTTTCAAGGTGCGTTGAAAACGTTCCACGATGATAGCTTTGGTTTTGGGATTCTCGGTGTTTTAAAAAAAATGAATGTCTCGTTTTCAATTCTTTTTGGAGAGCTTGATTCAGAAATTCAGTGCCTTTGTCGGTTTTCCATCGAAGAGGGTGACGACCGCTTTGTTTCAACACCAGTTTGAGGGCTCACATTAACTCACTGCTCGATTGGGAAGTCAATGGCAAGACCCAGGCACATTTGGAAAAGACATCGATGACACGACACAAATATTTGTTGCCACGATTGTAGGTTGCCAAATGAGAGACATCTTCTAAATCGGCTTGCCATTGATGATCGATGCCCTCCACACGGGTGCAACTTCTGGAAAATTTTTGTCGAATTAGTTTGTGTAAGGTGGACGTAGCTTGTTCTTGTAATCATCGTTGCACTTGAGGTAAACAGACACTATTGAGTCGAGTTTTGGCAGCACGATACAATTTCTGAACTCCTCCGTAACCTGCAGGATGGGATGGATCGTAGTAAATGCTGGCTAACACCTTCTCCATTTTTAGTATGTTATCCACTCTTCGCTGATACCACTCTGAATGGGACGAGGGGGTGGTCTGGAAACGGCTTTACGTGTCCGATTTGCCACGGGAGTGTAAGTCGAAGGTAGTGGTGGTGGTGGTGGTGGCGGTAATGGGATGGCTTTGGTCTACTTTTCTTTTTTTACTTCCGGTTTCCCTTCTTTCTTTTTTACTTCTGTCGAAGGAGGAGTGGACATCATCTTTTTAACCCAAGCTTTAAGTTCTTCTCGTTGGGGTGTAGGGGAAGGGGTCAACAAGGACGCTGCAATCTTACTATGGATGGGAGCTGCTGACGGTGTTTGAAAGACTTCTCGTGCCTCTTCTTCCTCAGGCATCCGTGGGGCTGCATCTATCTTGAAAGCTGGGGGTGATGGTGGTAGTGGTGGTGATGGACTTTTCATCAGGGTCTTAAAATCTTTCAGAGTTAGTAGAGCTGTTTCGTCTAAAGCTTTCTTGTGAAAGAGTTGCAATCGCTGAAACAGTTGACCGTACCTTTGCGATTTTTCCGTTTCTGACAAATCTCTGCGATCCATCAACGATTGCAATTCGTGTTGTAACTGGGACATCTCGGTTAAATGAGGATTGGGCGATAAATGCGGGGTCCGTTGTTCTTGCCAACGATGGTATTCCATCCATCGCTTGTAAGACACTAAAGCCAGTTTTTGCCCTTCCATCAGCTTTCAGTTTTCACGTCTGAGATCTTTTGACTCCAGAATCCTCCTTTTATCCTAGCATATCTCCCAACATACCCAACATGGGCCTCACAACTCTTTTGACAATAGGACCTAACAGGGGTAAAAATCCTCCGCTTTGCACCAACATCTTTTTCTTTTGACGAATGGGGATTTTTTTTGGGGGGGGGACCATTTGGCGAGGAACGTGTCGATGCTTGGCTAAGCAGTCTTTCTGATGTTGAGACAAAGGTATCGTTACATTCAAGACATTCAGACAATATTCGCACACGATATCGATGATGTCCTTGGGGGCGGTTTGAATGAGTTTTCGCATGGGTGGAGAAGCTTTGGACAGAACGGACAACACGTCCCATTGTTTGGCTAAACGAGGAGGCAGCCCTTTCCTTTTCTTCCTTTGGGGGTAGAAGAAGGATGTCTTATGGGGGGGGTGACATCTTTGTTTGTTTGTTGGTTGGTTCCGGGTCACAGACCAAAAATACACTGACGTCGATGACTTGGCACACGGTCTTTTATCTTTGTTTTTGGACTATCGCTTCCTCAGAAAGGTGACGATTTGTTTTCCAAATTCGCCAAAGAATCCTCCTCTTTGGTTGATCCTCTTTTTCTTTGGACGAGTGTGTCTTTCTGGGAATGACGTCGATGCTTGGCTAAGCGCTTTCTTGGATGTCGAGTCAAACGACGGGACTGACCTTTTCTTTTTCCTTTTCCTTTTTGGAGAACGACGATGGTAGTGGTGTGCACTTCTTTGAGGAGACATCTTTGGTGCACAAAATACACTGACGTCCATGGCTCGATATGCGTCCTTTTATATATATAGATATTTTTTTTGAGCTTGTAATCTATCTTTTTGGCGAAATCATCTAGTAACTTATCCATTAAAAAGAAAAATCCTCCCCTTTCCTTGCTTCTCTTTGGACGATGGGGTCTTTTCTGGAGTTGACGTCGGTGCTTGGCTAAGTGTTTTTTCGGATGACGTGACTGTCCATTTCTTTTTCCTTTTCCTTTCTGGACAAGACAACGGCAGTGGTGTGCACTTCTTCGAGGGGGCATCTTTGGCCGTTCAGGAGCACATAAACACTGATACCTATTGTTTGCCTCTGGTATTTTTTATACTGGAATGCGTCGCCACTGACTGTCGGTTCGTCGTATCATTTTCATGGCAGGCATCACACGTCGTGGAGGGGTTCGCAAAGTACTCAATCGGGACAGTTCTTGCTTGAATAAATCCAGTAAACTCTGTAACATGCTCGATCTCCCTTGGACTTTAATTTTTGGGGCAGGTACTTTGTGAGTAGCGGCTACTGCCGCTATAGAGGTGGAGGGTGTCACCGCTGGAGGAGAAGTTCTTGGAGAAGCGGGTTTCCAATTTTTCCTAAAATTAGGAAAGACACGTGTCAAATCGGGTTTGTCAGGCATCACCAGCAACGGAGAAGTGGAAGGACCTGAAGCTACTGGAGACGTGGTCACCGTCGCTGCAGGTCGTGGCTTGGGGATGTAAGGTTGCGTCCTGGGTACCTCTCTTGCGAGTAGAAGCTGTTTTCTGGAGTCTTTTCTGGGGACTTTTCTTTTTCTGAGGCTGTAGCCTGGTCTTGACACCACTGCTCTTTGTTTTGTTTTGTTTTGTTTTTTGTACGTCGGGGAGTGGCTTTTTTCTCGGGGAGGACTTTGGGGGCATTAGGATCCCATTTTAAGAGGGAGCTAATGATGACACCTCCTACAGAACCGCTACCTCTGGGTGTCAAAATGATTTACATTTTGGTTTGTATGTCGATGCTAGGACCTGCCAGTTGCGTCAAGGCTACTTTGTTTCTGTCAAAAAGCATTTGGTTTCATGTGGAATGTGAATGATGCCTTGCAGTAATTGACGTGCTGTCACCGTAAGCCATCGTAAGACTTCTTTGAGACTGGCTTCTAAGACACGAGCACGTATTTGTGGATTTTTTTCGCGACTGATGCCGTACAAGGCACGAATCAATTTGATTTAAAGATGAGACTGAAGGGACGTCATCTTGACACTGTAAGACAGACCCAAAGTGACAGCGGTTTTTATATATTTTTTTTTTATGTTAAGTCGTCGGGGACGTGTACACGACAGGCCCTCCGTCTTGGCACCAGTGGTGAAACAGATGAGTACGAAACCGCAAATAACCGAGGGTGGTGGTATTAAATCCACGAGTAAATAGGCATTTGGGGTTTGAGTGGCATCGTCGTACGCATGAGTCAGCCAAGGTGTTCCTAACTGTTTGGCTAAGACTTGCAATTGCGATTTATCTCTAGGGCTTTTAAACAAGACCACGTAATGAGCACTGAGCCTGATGGTCCGATGGGCTTTACTTTGTTGAAACAAATTTTGGGTGATGTAAATGACACTGGGATTACTATGATGCCCTTTGCGCGTAAACCACAGTTTAATTTCTTCTTTGTCTTCTCCTAACATGTCGTCGAAGATGACTAGATGTGTTTGACTGGGGTCAGACACGATCCCGTCGTCTTCGCCAGGAATGCCTTCCACAAACACGATGGAATCCCCTTGACTTTCTCGCAGGAGGCTGTAAGCTGATTGCCACTCTTTGTAACACACACGATCCGTTGAGGTGGGCGATCGATCAAATGATGTTTATATTCGATCAAACGTTTGACACATTCGGTTTTGCCTGAACCACTGGGTCCGGCAATTAAGATGTTAAAGGGATGGCGAAGATACAAGGCCTCCGAACTTTCACGATCTAAGTTTTCGTCGATGACTTTGAAAGTGGAGGAAGAGGGAATATAGACAGTAGAGGTAGCCATAGTAGTGCAGGCAATGTCACTTCTGACACGAAGACAGGGAAGACAAGAGTTTTTATACTTTTTTCAGGACACGTTTATTGCAATCTTTAAATGTGAACACGAAAGACAAAAATACATAAAAGCCAAATGGTTAAGTACATGGATAAAATACACATCAAAACGATCAAAGTGGAATATAAACAAATCTCTGTACAACATTTGTGGTGATCAAGGTGTGGTGTCCTAGGGACAGTGTGATGTTCTTAGTCTCTACACTGGGCACAGTAACACAGGGTCCTCTCGAAATTGTCTTTCGGGGACGTCGATGACAGTCCTTTCATGAAGGGATTGGCTTTCCTCGGTGACGGGTTCTTCTCCTGGTACTGTCAGTAACACAGGTTTAATAGTTACTTTTTTCACTGAACGTTTGAATTTAGGATTACAAATCTTGGGCATAGTGTGCCACTTCTTTTGTCCAAGCCTCGAAGCCCAAACATTTCCACTCACTTACATCTTTCCAGTGAAGTTGTAAGTCACAAGCTACACACACATCGTCGTACACATCTTCAGTACCTAAAAGTTGACGAATCTTGTTTTCCAGTAGAGGTCGAGAACTATCAAGATGAAAGCGCATTTCTTTTAACAGAATGAATCTCTAGTGTACATTTCAAGGGACCACTTTCACGTTTTGAGTGGTATGTACTGTTCGTAAAGAGTCCACAAGGAATCGGCTGGTAAACGAAATCCCAGAAAGCAAGTCACTAAGACACACACCACACGTGGACCCCAATTCACTGGACACAGTCCTTGTAAAATGCGATGGTAATCCTCCACTGTTTGAATATTGTCATTGATTTGCTTCCACAGAATCAGTTGTATCACGAATGATAAAGGTCGAGGAATGGTAACCCGTTTTAATACCCTCTTTTTTTGGAAGCAATAAGTGTACTTTCTCCACAGAGATGATCATACTCCAGTGGCGAATCTAAATGGTTTAGTCACTAATATGCACATCACACACCGTTCAGAAGTTTCCTCTTGAACTAAGTTTACGCTGTGTAAAAGATTTTTGTTATCCTCTAACTCTTCTTCTGGAATTCGTTGCAGTATGTCTATCTTGTAGTAAAAAAAAATCACTAACAACAATCCAATCCTTATCGTCCGGGAGTAGTTGAACAATATCTGACCACTTGAACATTTTCATCTGAATCAGTCCTTTAATAGCATTTAGGTACCAGTGGTTTAAACATCGGTAACGTAACGGATGCAATTGTTCTTTGCGTTTGACTGGTATTTTGACAAACTCTCGGTAAACGCGTTCTGTCAACTCCACAGGAAAACCACGAATGTTCTCTTGTATAATATCCATGAAGAGATTAATGGAGTCCCACTAAAGGTAGGTAGCGACAGTGCAGAGACCATCGAGCATGTTCCAGGTAAGCCGAGTCTTTCTGCTTCCACTTGTGAAGCACTTCATTTTATCACCTTCGCCCAAGTAGACAAATCCGGCTCTGGCTAAATCTTCCGGGGTAGGTCCTCCTAGATATTTAGGCCACTTTCCTTTGAACATTTGGAATCGACTTTCAACATCACAGTATCCAGACAAGTGCACAGGGAACGTATTACCCGCAGTAGTTGGCTCAGGCATGGATGACATCCGTAGGGTGGTAGCTGCACAGTAGTATGACGCTGAGGATGACAATTGACAATGAAAACCAGTAAAGTGATAAGGTGTACTGCAACGAGAGGCATCGCTTTCGCATCCGTCAGGTTTGACACGCACAGAATCACTTTCTATGGTAGGTGTACTAGTAGTAGTAGTCATAGCGAAGTTCCATGATGTTGTGCTGAATCGCTGAGATCTCAGCGTACGGCATCCCTGCAATCGCAAGGCACAACATAGCACCCCACTTGAGAATCACTGAACTTGAATGGTGTCTGTTTGAAAAAATTATCTTTCTCGCTTGGCAATTGTAATCACAATGAACTATTGGTCTTGGACGTTTTCCCTTTTATGTGCTGACCAATATCAACGTGTTCGTAAGGTAAAGTGAAGTGGTTGGGAAGCCGCACTCGCTTGAGGTACACGATTTGATACAGTATTTTTTCCAAAGGTCGCCTGCCAATTTGGTGTGTGACTAAACGTACTATCTTGTGAGGCTCATAGGTGGTCACTTTAAAATGTTGATCCTCTCCAGACTGCAAGGATTTCTTCAATACACCAAAGCTCACCACTCGACAGGTGCGATAACTGAGAGTCAATCCTTTCACTTTACACTCGGTGTGCACTTATTCTTGTGGGTCACGGTATACATAGCCGTAATTTTTAGGACCGCCACTAGCAAATCTTAGAATCTTGTCTTTGGGGTGCTTATCTGTCCAGGCTCCTAAACGGTCTCCTTCGATGACACGGTGACAGTGACCCAGGCGATCGATGTAGATGCAACTGTCCGTGTCAAAATACAGTACACGATCTCCTAACTGGTGTAAAGCCTCGTATAATTTTAAGCGAGCATGGGCTGTCACGTAGGCTGCAATGATGACATTTCCAAATTCGTCGGCTTCTATAACGTCCAGTTCTTCTTCGCAATTGACTAAGATCAAGTCCTCACGAACGATGTCCACGTGTTTCACGTATTTGGTTTTATCGTAAATAACCTGGAAGTAGCGGGAAGGTTCTGTCAAATACTCCGTCTTGGGTAACACAGTCGTTGTGCCATTTTGCCCCACAAGCAATTTAACATCACTTTGGCAAACGATCGCCTTCCTTCGTTTTTCTCGATGTGGTCTAAATCGATGCCTTTCTGCTCCAAATATTTCTCTTTGAATTTCTTTTGGTTTTCGGGAGTGTGGCACCAGGAAGGATATCCGCTGAATTCTTGTTTCAGTTTCAAAGAGGCATCCACGTAGTCTGCGAAAATGCCTTTTTGAGTCTCGTCGCCATTGTGGTACTGTTCTGTCTTGGGAAAGTGGCAAATTTCGTACACTTCTAACAGTTGGTATCCCAGGTCCAGAGCTTTAAACAATTCCACGCTGACCCACGTTCCCGTCAAGGCGCGTTCTTCCTGAGTGTGCTGACAAGGTCGGTCTTGGTTGCACAAGTACGGCACAAGGGAAACATCAGTTTTTCTTCGCAATGGTGAAGTAAAACGGGATGGTATAAGTCCGTGGGAGGCAAGAGTTTGTACTTAATCGATCCTTCGTACTGTCGAATGTTGTCCAAGTCGATGTGTTCCGTCAGCAATTGCGGGTGCCCTGCGGGAAAGTGACAATATTTGCACACGTATGGATGCAACGAACACACGTCCAAGTATTTGATTTTATCTCCTTCGTCTCGTCGGCTTGGTACAGCAAACATGTGGCATTCGTCCGTCCTCCGTAAAAACTATCCCTCGGGTTCAGTGAGTCCACCAGCTTGTAACTTTCCACGATGCCTTTAAACTCGGGATCGGTTTTCAAACGGTAATCGAGCTCGTGTTCCCACATTTCCACCACTTGGTATCCTTGCTGTTCTAACTTCAAGCGCCGCTGACAAGTGGCCTGGTACAAGTCTTCCATGGTCCGTTGTAAAAATTGATTTTTAGTGCCACGTTGAGGGTAACAGATCGGACATCCGTGAAATAAGCTTCCGTACACGATCTTAGGGTTTTCTAGGTCCCAACCATCAACCGAATACGTTGCGATGGTCTTTTCGCCTCCTCCGTTGCTGGCGTGTTGGATCCATTTGTCTTCCTTGTCGCACGAGTAATGTAGCCAGGGTAGAGCTTTGACCGCATATTGACGTTTGACAAAGTTCGTCGTTTGAGGGCTTATGACAGCCATGGTGTTTTCGGGCATGAATCGTTGGCGGTACACTAAGGAACACGCTTTGGCAGTGGTGCAGGCTTCTTTCAAAGGATCGATCCCTCCGTGTTCCATGAACAGTTCTCGGAATTTTCCACAGCAACACCGTAAAATGTCCATGTCGGAACGATAATACTTTAACATTTCTTCCTGAAAGTCGAAGGGAACCGAGGAATTAATATGGTACCAAGCGTAGAAAGCTTCTCGTTGTTCGGTACGCATGTTGTCTGGGTCGTAGTAGTGAACCTTAGGCAAATGGGGTAGAACGGCGTGTTGATTGGCTTCGGTACTGGAAAAGTGTGGGAAATAGCCTTTGGCCATTTCTGTCATTCCAAACGTTTTAGGCCTTCGACTCAAAGGCATGGCCAAGTAACTCATAGAATCTTTAAACTGCACTTGTCCCACTTGCATGGAAATGATTGTGGCTCCGTTCAAAGTCACTTTAGGACGTTCGGTACTTTGTTCCGTATAGTATCTCAAAAAAAATTGCCCATCGTATTCCGAGAAATTGTGAGCCATCACCGTGGCATCGCGATGACAATCTCCATAATGTTCGATGTCCTCTTGGCTCCACGTCTGGTCGATGGGGTCTAAGATCCATTGGGCGAAATCCGCTAGCGTGTTCGGTCCACGAAAGATTTTTTCACGTAATCCAGGAATGTTGCTGCAGTGAGGGCAATGACTAAAGATAGGCTCTTGCATGCACTTCTCGCACGCTCGATGAACCACGCAGAAATTAGGAATGTGAATACCGGTCTCTTGCATGCATTCGAAATCGAAAAAGATTAAATTGCCTTTCTTCTTGTGGTCAACATCTTCCTCTTGATGTTTGGAATGGTATTTTTGAATGAAGCATTCGTGTTCCAAGTACACGATTTGGTGACAAATTTGACATCGCTTCTTTCCTGAACATACGTGCGCCTTGGCATTATTGGTACGTATTCCTTGTCCACAGGTAGGGCACAATCTCACGAGTTGACAAGCACTTTTCTGCTGTGAACCTTGCGTCTTCAAATGTTGTTGGTAACAGTTCGGACTGACAAAAGTTCGCTGACAAGTTGGGCAATGCACTCGTTTTTGTCCTTCGTCAAGACAGGGTTTAGAGGCCAAACATCCCTCACATTTCGATCCACAATGCTTGTGTTGCTCTCGATTGTCATAGCCATAGTCATATATCTCACAGTAATAACTGTATCCCAGGAATCCGGTGATTCTGGTAATGGTATCAAAATGTTCATCGTGATGATAGATGTGAATGTATTTTCCGTCTTTGAAATTTTTGCCTCGAAACAACAGAGGCCCGCGCACTTCTTGAGGGTGCAATTTCAAGGTGTAGCGTGGAGCTAAGACGTCTTGCAATTTTTTTGAATTTCAGGAATGCTGCAGGGTGTGTCTTTGGATATCTCCGATTGCTGTAATAGGAGTTCTGCTTCTCTTTGTTGTTTGGTTCGGTCAGATTTTCGAATGTTCTCCCAGGCTCTTTTCCTTTCTACCGTGTCGTTCTTGTCAGCGTATGTTCGTCCCACCACGATGGCTCGGGCTAAACACATCTGGTCTTGAGGGTTGTTAATTTTGCGTTGTCCGATCCCTTGGGGAAGAGAAACGTGGGTCATGAACAGTGTCGCTTTTCCATCAGTGATGTGAAACTTGTCGTTGGATTGTTGCACGTGTTGAATCTTCTAGATAACTTTGGAAGGTGTCAATTCTACTGAGCTGCTAAACTCGATCCAAACAGGGGATTTCAAACTGTCGTGATGAATTGAAAGTCACAAGCAATCATCTTCTCTTGCCTCACATTGCCGTTTCAGTGTGGTTAACAAAGAGTCCCAAACATCGATGATGAACTCTTCTGCTTTCTCCAGCGGTACGTCTGACTTGAAATCTTTAAACTTCACTGCGTACGTGTAGGCTGTGGTTCTAAATTTTCTAGAGGAGCGTTTGTCCGTCTCTCGAATGTGGTAGTTCTTTTCAGGGTTTACTGGTGGTGGACTTTAATTTAGTGTAGACTCTCTGGGTCTGGATTCTGGCTCACTCATGTCATCTTAAAAATCTCTGGCATGAATTTGAGCCAAGACTTCAGCTACTGTGCGAGGCGATAAATCACGTTTCTGCCTCTTACTTACTTCTCCTTTCTTCATGAAATGATGCGATCATTTCATCTTGACTGCAAAAAGTCAAATGACTACATTTGAAACGCCGTGGGTCCCTATATATTCGTGTCAGACCAGTGTATATATAAATGGTCAGTGCCTTCCCTCCCAGTATTCATTTCATTCTCAAGCCGACCAGAACGATGGATGAGTCAACACAGATCGAACTTCTGATCAGAGTTTTGCGAGGTGTCATACGAAAGTTTTCTTCAGACAAGTCGACGGACTACTCCCCCTCCTTTCGAGATAAAAGTCAAGATACTTGCTATATCTGTCAGAAGAAAGGGCATTGGGCTACATAATGTCCAGACCGTCAAAAAAGCAAGACAAGTGTCAAAAGAGACAAAAGTCAAGATACCTGTTATCATTGTAAAGAGAAAGGACATTGGTCTTCAGACTGCCCTAAGAAACAACAGGAGCAGGAGGAAGAGAGGGGTTCCGAACAGGAAGAAGAAGATGTGCCCTCGGCAAAGGAAGAACCCCGACACGTCCAGAAAGAGAAGAAAAGAAGACGAGAAAAAAGTGAGGAAGAAGAGGGAAAACCTGTGGAAGTGAAGAAATTCAAAAAAAAGGAGAGAGTGAACAAAAGGACACAGAAGAAGTTTATGAACTTTTTAAAGTGTTGTGTTGTGACATTGGATTGTAAAATTTGTACCAGAATATAACAGAAAGAAAAACGTAAGTGTCTCTTGCTTTTGATTTTTTAGAATGATAAAGACCTACACTCACACACTCACACACGTACATCATGGGGTAAAAAAGGGATTTGTGAGTTTTAATTGATTTTGGCAAAATGAATACTATCTCTTTTCGAAAGAAGTGGGTGGCCCTGAAAAGGACCATTTGGTGTTTGTATTTTTTTTTTTAAAAAACAAACTCTGGAACGAAAAGCAATCAGCTGTAACTGCCTTATCCCTTTGCCACGGCCAAGGCCTACTTCTGGGCCTGCTCCTGTCGATGATTTGGTAGAA
>JAECUM010001484.1:35000-112092 GCA_016617855.1 Megalonaias nervosa
GCTCATTATTATTAATGGAAGTTTTGAAATGAAGCGGAGTGAATAATTCCTTTATATTTTTCAATAGTGCTCAAGCTTTTGATTATTTTTTTAACGGAGTTCTTTCAAAACTGCATCATATCATCTTTACAGTCTAATTCCTGTAAATCTATCAACAAAACAGCATCGTAATGCCTTTGTAGCACAATTGCTGTGAATCTATCGAGAAAACGAGATGAAAATAATGACATCGATCATTTTGGAAGATGAATATCACTTCAAACACACATTACTGAGATTACAGCATGGTATCTGCAGCCCTATTTATCATATGTACATACTACCATGATAAAAAGTTTCATGGGTAATGATTATGGAAATTAATGACTCTAACGCACTGAAAAATGTTATGTTTATACTTTTGAAGCTCGACTGTCACGTAATTGTTAAGTTTAAAAGCATGTTCACTCTGTACCAGGAATGACATTAAAAACAAATTGATTGCCTGTTAATGATTCGCAATCGTATATAATTTCCGAACTAAGTGGAATACGTGATCAAAGTGAAAAATTAAACCAATATGTATAAATGGATTAAATTATTCACACATGTATTTTCTTTTTACAGAATCAGTGTGGTTTTCAGTTCCGTACTGTAAAATAGCGTCGTAAGAATATTATAAAATGCAGTGAAAAATACAATTATATTCTCTCTCTCTCTCTCTCTCTCTCTCTCTCTCTCTCTCTCTCTCTCTCTCAGCAGTAATACCCACAAAGCCACCGCGCTCTCAGTAAATCAGGGACCGATATGAACCAGAAAGTTCAGAAGTATCTACAATTATTTTGGAAGGCGTTACATACATTTAGGTCTATTCATTAACAACTGGCTGTTACATTCGTAAAATATCTTACTCCTTGTCGTGTGTTATTTTTGGTGATCGTAAGGGCTATTAATTTGTCAACATTTGTCTTCAAAATAAATCAAACTGACATTTATCTGTATTAATATTTTATAAGGAGATTATATCTCCATATCAAAGCTATTGTTAACTGTTGGGCTGTGAGTATTGTTCGAGGGGATTCTTCTGCTTAATACATTTCAATCTCACCTATCCCAAGCCACATGTATGTGGAATACTTCTGATTTTGGGCAGTGGCTTTATGTGACAGCCAACTAGAGCAGTTGTTCAAAGTCTTTTAAGAAATCAGAGCCGCTCGTACAAGAAAGCCAGCTGACATAAATAGTTATTTTTTAAGTGTTTTAGGTGCGATTTTCACGAAACATAACTTACGTGTAAACATTTGCCAAAGACACAAACAATATTGATACCAGGTACGGTCGGAGAAGCCAAGTTTAAAAAACCGTCTTAAATAGTATTTTGTCATGTATCTTGTAAATAATTTTAATTATGATTCAATATTTATGCAACTTATATTTACAAACTAATTTATTTGTGTAATGTGTTTTACCTACATGCCTAAGAACACGGAGATCTAGCTATTCACATACCTGTCTGTCCATCTACCCGACTGCCTACCTAGGTTCCATGCTTGCACGTACACTTCTCACCTACGGGCCAAGGAACTTTCTCATTTGCCACCGACGGGCCGGATTTAGGCATCAGCGAAACAAACTACAGCTTAGTGCCTCACAGTCTGAAGGGCCTCTCAAAATGTCAGAATTTTTTTACGGCCTTATTCTCTGATAACACTTACCAAATAGGGCCTCCTTATTCTCTGATAACACTTACCAAATAGGGCCACTTACCAAATAGGGCCTCCTTATTCACTGATAACACTTGCCAAATAGGGCCTCCTTATTCACTGATAACACTTGCCAAATAGGGCCTCCTTATTCACTGATAACACTTACCAAATAGGGCCTCCTTATTCACTGATAACACTTACCAAATAGGGCCTCCTTATTCTCTGATAACACTTACCAAATAGGGCCTCATTATTCACTGACAACACTTACCTAATACGGCCTCTTTATTCTCTGATAACACTTACCAAAAAGGGCCTCCTTATTCTCTGTTAACACTTACCAAATAGGGCCTCCACAGTTTCCCATAGCTTAGGGCCTCACCATTTCTAAATCCGGCCCTGGCCACCGGTGAAGAGAAACATTTACAAGGCTGATCTACATCTATAGAAATATCAATTATGGTCATTATGACTTAGCAAAGTAGTATAGCAATGAAAACAAGAAATTACTTGTAAAATCACTATGAGTATAACGCCGCCCCACTCCAAATCTTTAATTAAAAAAAATCATAAAAATTGTGCTGATTATATTTTCAATATATTTATCACACTGAAACTTTGCTATTCCATGCAGTCTTAAGACCAAACATTTTGAACGCTTATAGAGGCGACCATAATACTGGAGTTTATCACATGAATAAATACCTTATTGGGGGGGGGGGCCTATGTGCACCACTGAGACAACCTTGACAGTGCATACCACAGGGACTACTTACTGTACGTCTTTATTCAATAAAGCTTTGATACTTGCACTACTCTGAGGACTACTCTCCAGATCACTCTTTACTCTTTAGATCTGACATGGGTTCTGTAAACAACTATTATTATAAATGTGCAAGCTTGGCAACGATTCATTGTTTAGATATAAGCAACAATCAATCCTCTGCTGAAAGTTGTACAATATAAAGTTGCATTCGCGTCGAGTTTGATAGCCGAAGGACATCAGATCATGTGAGACAATTTCCTGTCTCGCAAGATGCAGGCACACAGATCAAGTTACTGTAGTGATAACTGTATATCGCATTTTAGGAACACTTATACAAAGACATTAGCAATTACATTCAAATTCATTTGGAATGTATACTAATATTTCGATACTCTATGGCATTAATGGGTACAAATATTAACAATGGCATTTATTTATTATATGAACAATGTTTCAAATAACACGTATTTATGAATGATGGTTAACGACTAAAAGGGAATTCACATGGGCAACTAGAATACCTGCTGTTCTCATGTACAAGTGAAATATCATATACTAGAATACCTGTTGTTATCATGTACAGGTGATAATCATAAAGAATCTATTTCTGCCGAATTCCCGAATTTTCAGTTACAACTTAAGGATGATTTAGTGTGTCCAAAATTAGACTGTATTACTTAACTTGAGATCTGCTCGCTTTTATGTCAAGTGTGGTGTCATTCTTGACCAAGTCGATAAGACATTATTATAAAAAAGCCTTGATTATACGGTCATATTGTGCAATATACCGTCACAAATTGAGATAAAAGACAGGGGCAGGGTTAGTGTTTTTCTTTCTTTCCTATGTCTAAATAAAAAAAGAAAATAAAAGTAGGGACTGCCGATTATACCATGTCAAACCTGGAAGTATTACATAAAAGCAATCTGAGCAGGCCATTAGCGCTCATTCTAACCTCTAGCAGGTCATATCGCTGATTCTAATTTCAAGCAGGCAATAGCACTCACTCAAACCTCTAGCGGGCCATAGAGCTCATTCTAGCCTCAAGCAGGCCAAAGCGCTCATTCTTACCTCAAACAGACCATAGCGCTCACTCAAACCTCAAGCAGGCCATAACGCTCACTCTAACCTCAAGCAGGCCATAGCGCTCACTCAAACCTCAAGTAGACCATAGCACTCTTTCTAACATCTATCAGGCTATAGCGCTCACTCTAACCTCAAGCAGACCATAGCTCTCAGTCTAACCTTAAGCAGACCATAGCGCTCACTCTAACCTCAAGTAGGCCATAGCACTCTTTCTAAGATCTATCAGGCTACAGCGCTCACTCTAACCTCAAGCAGACCATAGGTCTCAGTCTACCTCTAAGAGACCGTAACGCTCACTCAAACCTCAAGCAGACCATAGAGTTCATTCTAATCTCAAGCAGGCCGTAGCGCTCACTCTAACCTCAAGCAGGCCATATCACTCATTCTAACCTCTAGCAGGCCATAGCTCTCATTCTAACCTCAAGCAGGCCATAGTCCTCATTCTAACCTTTTCTCAAGCGTATTACAAGAGCTCTCTGCACGATAATCGCCAAGGAAGCATCTCTGCTATCTGGCAATTTACAATCCAGATTTTGATATTATCCTTACGCCGACCAGCTCAGAGTATGGCAAGAGTAACAAAATAGTTCCAAACACATGACCACATTGCTTAATTTATCTTTCTTATGACTTCCTATATAATATAGGTCTTCACTGTAACTGACCTTAAGAAAAACTCTTCGTAATAAATGTGGTATCTTGTTGCTTGTAACTAACTCGGATTTTATGCAGTTCTGGTTTAAGAAAGTACCAAACCGAGTAATTATTACTCATCTCTCAACGTAATTCAGTTTGAAATGAAAAATTGTTATAATTTACGCTAGCTTTGTAAATATGTAGTTATCAAAGAATTTGAATCCGATTATTAATAGAGATACATAAACACAACACGTTCTTGATTTAATGAAGCCTTACACACGCTTTTGCGGGGATTTGGGACTTGAAAGCGCGTCGGTGGATTTCCATAGCTTTCTGATTGATTGTGTTCTATTTTGCGCAGCATCACATAGAGCGGTTGGCTTATGTAGTTGCTGTGAGTTGATTCTAATACAAAGTAAAAAAAAAACAAACCCACAAGCACTATTTAAGGCCGGGTCATGCAAAGGCATAAAAATAAGTAATTTCCCATCATATGGTGTACATAGGATATCTATTGTACACTTTTATAGATGTAACATAGTCTTAAATTCACTAATATTTTAAAATAAATCAGAAGCTAAAGTTTATCCATTATCATCCGTATTATTTTAAGCAATTATATATTTATATATATATATATATATATATATATATATATATAGAGAGAGAGAGAGAGAGAGAGAGAGAGAGAGAGAGAGAGATGACAATAAAGCCTTTAACTTGTCGATTACAGTACACGTTCAGAAGGTTGGGTTTCTTGTGCAATAAAGACCTGACGGGTTTCTCAAATATGAGAAAATCCAGAAATGATACAAAACAATAAGCTAAATTATTTTTAGGTAAATTTAAGATCATATGATTATTTTATCGTAAATGTCTGTCAACTGTAAAGTGCACACCTAATGCTCTGTGATGAAAGGTTCAGAGATCCCTGAAACGTCTCAATTAACTTGATACAAGTTTAGATGTTTCGCGAGTGTGATTTTACAAATCACAGTGATCTGTCTCAAATTTTTACAAACTTAACAGAGATTTTCAATCGTGATGAAAAGTTCAAAGCACACACAATCAGATCACATTAAATTCTTTCTGCATAATGTTTGAATGTTCCATGTTCCATACTTCTTAAACAATATTCAGTTCAAATCATGAATAGAACATTCACCCTATTGCCATTCTCCGTAAGCAAAACACGTCAAGAATACCATCAAAGAGAGAGCTTTCATCTGGCATAACATTGCAAAAGTTGGTTCATTTTTTACCATTACTCTAAACCTCGACAACAAGCTTTACCCGAGGTCACGCCGAGACGAATAATGATGTGGAATTTATTAGCCGTATATCACGCCTAAATAACAGCTTTTAATTGTAGAAGTTTAATAATGCCGGGTCCATTTCTCCAAAACGTCTTATAGAAGTGCAATTTTTCATAGTGACGAGTGCTCTTGCCGTCAAACGTCTTGTATCTTTCCACTTCAAACTGACACACAAAGTCTGTAGTGCATTTAGTTACCATCAATCACGAAGCCAGCTCTCTGTAGGTACCCTTTGAAGTTGATAAAATCCGTCAAAAGTCGAAATGTAGTGGAATTAATGTTATCAAGGGCCCATTTAGCTGCCTTGGGTACTCGGCGAGCTAGCAATGCATTTCAATGCGCCAAACAGTTGGGATATTCATTTCAGGTTAGTATTTTGCGTAATTACAGCAACTTCGACATCTGTGATTGACCCTCACAGCGGTGGACGGAATAGAAACCTCTCAGATCGTGAAAATATTTAATTTCCAACTACCACTCCTGTTAGCTTCACTCCGAAACAGGCTGAAGCATTATCCCACCCGCGGAGATGTTGGCACCATAGCTGAGATCAACAACATAAGTTTCTTGTTGGAAGAAAATCTTGACTGTATACAGAACGGAGCAAACTGTACATAGAATGGATATCAGTCATATCATCTAAGATGTAGCGCTTCATGGAGTTCAGATAGCTTTGGTCATATAAACGTACGTGTCCATTTTCGTTCGGATTCAGAAATTTTCATGGTCACATTGGCAGCCTAGCCCCCGCCCCTCCTCCCCCTTTCGCAAGGGCTGACAATTTCAGGTCTAGTGGACAAACATTCCCTGGACTTCATCATTGGGTTCATGTCCCTTTTGTTTATTAGAAGTGAAACTATGCACAACAATGTCCTTCCTAACTTCTTATACTTGATCCATAAATAAATCGGCTAAACTAGCCTTTTTTAATATTACGTTTATGTATATTCTTTGGCATATAACTTGACCATCTTATTATATTACAGAAAGTTCTTATGGAAATCCTTTCTTCAGTGAAATTCTCTTGATTTTTATCCATGACTTCATGTCTCAGCTATAGCAACAGCCTAAAAGTTGCAAACGCGCGCGCCCGTTTATGCCCTCAAACACGCATACTTTAACTGTTTACTTCCCTTGAATAAATATTTGTATTTCGTGTTGTGTACTTGGAAGCGGATCAGAGGGGTTAGGGTGAGAAAGGCAAGCTTGTGCACACCCACCCACCCAAAAATGAGCACGAAACAAAAGGAACGTTTCCTAGAATAAGCTTTCGTTACACTTAGATGGACGCTTAAAATGAAGGAGATTCTGGATCCGCCCCTGATACTCATTTGAGACAATGTTATTTATGCTGATTTTAGACATATTTTATTCGGATATCGTGTACATGTACTTATGTTTAAAATGTACTTATAACTTTGGGGTTAAAGTGAAAGATCTTTGTAGTTCTCTTTACACGGCGTTCATTTGATCCAGCACTTTGGCGGATACGAATAATCCTTCAAGCTTTTGGTAACCAGGAAAAATACATAATCAGTGTTTATTTATGGTACATATATGGATATGCAATCATTAGAAATAAAGGCCCAATCATTTTATTTTCTGTCGAAAAGGGCCTGTGAATTTTTGAGAGAAAAAATACTGCCCCTAAATAGCTTGAAAAAATATGCATGCTCTGATTTATACTGTAAAAAGAACTAATTATATCCATTATATTAATAAAAAAAATTAATTATCTTGAAATAAGAGAAAAGTATATTATTTTGGTTTTGAAAAGGAAAATTAATTATCCTTGGTCGAAAGAAAATCGCAGTCTCAACGTAACCTCACGAAAATTAACTGGTTGTCTCCAAATGTGAGCACAGAGTTCATACAGTAGCGTATATCATCAGCACAGTGGTCAATGAAATCTTTTCTCTACATTGTCTTTAGGATGTGCTCTACAGTTTCGTATTTTGCCTGAGGTTGGGCTTTTTAAGAAAAATAAATTTCTAAGGTTTTCCTAATTGGTTATCCTGGCTGTTAAAATGACCTTGTATCGTAGGTATCGTTAAACGAACTTGTAATTCCCTTTATTTTGGTGTATAATTGATGGGTGTAAATGGTGTATAATTGATGGGTGTAAACTGGGTTTGATGGGTGTAAACTGGGTTTGAAACTGGGTTTGATGGGTGTAAACTGGGTTTGATGGGTGTAAACTGGGTTTGATGGGTGTGGGTTTGATGGGTGTAAACTGGGTTTGAAACTGGGTTTGATGGGTGTAAACTGGGTTTGATGGGTGTAAACTGGGTTTGATGGGTGTAAACTGGGTTTGATGGGTTTGAAACTGGGTTTGATGGGTGTAAACTGGGTTTGAAACTGGGTTTGATGGGTGTAAACTGGGTTTGATGGGTGTAAACTGGGTTTGATGGGTGTAAACTGGGTTTGATGGGTGTAAACTGGGTACTAGAATATTCAGCTTGGCCTTATTTCAAATTTGCACCTATTTAAAATGGAACTGACAGCTCCGCTTGGTCATTTTTTCTTCCTGGACTTTAAGGGGTGTAAATTGTAAAATAAAATTAAAAAATTACCCCCCTCCCCCAACAACAAAACCAAAAAGCAAAGCAAAATTAACAAACAGTCAATAATGGTTGTCTTGCACTTTCAAAAAAAAGATATTGTCTACTCTGGCTTTCCTAATTAAAAAAAATGATTAAAATAGTGTCCTTTTGACTAGTTCAGGATGATTTTTCGTGCACATGGGAGCAGCCATTTTGATCAGCTGTGAGCTTCGATCATTCATGATTTCTAGAACTTCAAGATATAAAGAAATTTGAACCACGGCACATAGAAGTATGTCAACATTCTCCCCACCGTGTATGTTGCAAATACAAACAACTTCACCTTACACCTGTCACTCTGTCAGAAGTACCTAATATCTCAAATAGTTCTGATTATTGTTTTATTTATTTTTGGTTGAATAGCAGACACGTTTACGTTGCAAGCATCTAAACAGTCATTTTGAATAATTCCCATGTATTTCTTACACAGAACAGTAATCATTAGTACCCATGTCCCAAACAACCCCACATCCCCGCACCACTCACGATGAAAAGTGAGCTATTTTAAAAACGCACACTGCAATTTGTCAGCATATCAAAAATAACTAAATAGCTAAAAGACGGAAACCTGAAACTTTACATAATTATTCCTGAGATGACACTACTACATTTTACAGTTTGAACAGGGATGGAACAGATCATGGTCATAGAGGTCAAATGTCAGATCAAAAAACGTTTGCTGATTCGTCTAACACTAGTATACTGGTATACAGAAGAGAAGGAATATGTTTTTGTCATCATATTTCCTTAATTGTGTTACAAATAAATAAAAATAAACGTTGTTGCTATATTTTTCATTCACTTAACCCAACAGTTGTAAATTTAAGTTGACTTTACTTCTGTGTTCTAAGACTTTTAATTTCCCCATAATCATTGTTTTTGAACACACATTACTACCACAAGGGATATTGTAGAAGCAAGAGCAAAATAGGCATAAATAGCTTATTTTCATAAATGACATAAATGTTAATGTACCATTTTGTTGAGAAAACTATACATGATAATAGGATAAAGAGAAAATCAACTGCACAAATGATCGTAATTGTTTTAAGGTTGTGCTCAAGAGTTTCGTACTTTGCATAGGGTTTATTTCAGTCTGATTAAAATCAGGTCTCCACTGTACTACGTGAAGATCTGACACCTGGTGACCTTTGAATTAGCTAATGGAAATGCATCTTTCAGAAATTTTAATGTGAATCAAATCGATTGGCACACATTGATGCTCTTCAGCCACACTGCTCAGCCTCCCAGACGTGAAGGTATAATATTTCATCTGATTTGCTGATAAAATTAGTGAATATGTTAATAAAAAAAGGTCACCAAAACATGGCCCCTAAGCGATCACTGTCAGACTTCACATAAGAAGTGGAGATCTTATTTTAATCAAATTTGGGTTTATTTTTTAAAGAAAAAGAATAATTTCCCAGGTTTTCCACACTTCTTATACTGGCTGTTTAAATAGACCTTCTATATCTTCGATATTGCTAAAAAGAACTTTAAATTCCTTTTACTTCGGTTTATAATTGATCGGTTTGATTTGGGTTAAACAATATACAGTTTGGTCTTACTTCAGATAGCACCTATAAAAAAAAACAAAAAAAAAAAAAACAACTGATAGCTCCGCTTGGTCATTTTGGACCTCAATGGTAAACTGCAAGCAACAATCGAACCGATAATATTTTGTTTTGCTTTTAATAGATTTTGTAATTCATTAAATGCTCTTTCAAACGCTGTTATTGCTTATTCTGAGAAAGTTCGTTTTCCCAATTTTAATAACTGCTTACGTTAATGTACTTTGAACTAGTTCAGGATGATTTTTTGAGCACATGGAAGCAACCATTTTGTTCAACTATGTACTTAGCTCATGCACGATTTCCACAACTACAACATGTAAAAAATGTCCGCCAACTTCAACATGTAAAAAATGTCCGCCAGAGCACATGAAAATAGCATAGATGTATGCCAACATTCTCTCCATTCTGTATGTTGCAAATGCCAAGAACTTCACCTTACACCTGTCACTCTGTCAGAACTACGTAATATCCGTAGAGCGAAACCCTAAAGCAGATTGTGAAGATTTTACCTACTACATAGGATACAAGTGCCAAGGGTTGTTTGCTTGCTGAGATGGAACACAGATCTGACAACGTTACAAGGTAGAGCGTGGCAGATATCACAACTGATAACGTGACAATGATGTGCGCCTGAACTGCCTTTCACGGACTGGTTATTTACATTTTTATTGGATTTAAGTCTGCGATAAAAGAAAAAGGTACGATTCAGTCACCATACTCTTCGATTAATACGCAGATACAATATACCATGGTTTAGATGATACCGGGGTCAAAACAGCCTTTAAGCAGCGGTACATTTTGAAGGAGTATGAGCTGAGCGGAGTGAATGATTTACTCAGCAGAATAAAATTTACCAAAGAAAACAAATTTCAGAACACACACACACACACACACACACACACACACACACACACACACAGAGCAAAGAAATAAATAATTTTACGACCTTCATTATTTGTTCGATATTTATCGGAAAAATTAATATTCCACGCAATGCAGAAATACTTCCTTTGGAAAGGCGAAGAATGCGCATATGACGCTATGCAAACATTTCTCTGACGTCATACCTTATTGTTACTGTTTTCGCCCATTCCTCCGCGTCAAAGTTGAGAAACGCTTTGTCGGTACACTTAATATATTCCAGTCAGTACACAAATGTCTGAAGCTCCACTCATTTCTCCTAGGCTTTGTAAGAACAGTGAAGATTCAGAGAAAATTTCCGGCAAAGAAAATGCGAGTAAGAAAGAAGAAATGACAAGCATGTATGAGATATCTTATCTCAAACTAACTGCTGTCAGAATGATATTTTGCAATTTCCTTCCGGTTCTGAATAATCAATGAAGTGTTGAGAAGTTTCTCACCTAAGGGATTCTCGCTCTTTTTTATTCTCTGATTTTCCGTTTAACCAAAACAGACTCAGAGCAATGAATGCGAATCTCAATATTTAAACGTGTTAATAGCAATTGCTGTTTTGTACCTCGATCCATGTAAGAAATGTAGAGACGGTATTGTCATGGATACGGGACTCTGTCATGGATAGGGGACTCTGCAATCATCATTAAATACCTATTTAGAAAAGAAAAATTCATTTGACGCTGAACTTTTTTTTTTTTATCTTGAAGATAATATATGGCATGCATATTAAATATTCCCTATAAATCTCTTGTTCATGAAGGTTTTTATGTGACGGAGGAAGTATGTTGCAAGAAAAAAGAATATTCTTTTCAATGATTTATGACTAGATTTTCTAACCTGGTTCTTTTGGGGTTTTTTTTATATAAATAAAATGGATTTCCATTGTACATAGAGTAAGTCGTTTCCTTTATTGTCTTGGGAATTGTGTACAAATATTGGTATACTATACAGATACAGTCATTAAAATGTATTGATTTGTTTTTACTATTTATTCCGTCATGTACTGCGATATTATGCACTCGTTATATATTTATATCGTGTAATAATGACCTGTGTATGACCTGAGTTTTCATATTTTGGGCGCAATCCTAGTTGCAGATGCAATTTTTTGCATGGATTTCACCAACACAACTTCGACATGACTTAATATTCAGTTGAGAATCTAGAAGCCTGATCGGAGAAAATATTACTGGATTAAAAATAGAGAACAGTGGTAGTTCACTTAAGAGAGCGTTCAACTCATAATCCACGGGTCTCGGGTTCAGTACCTGCCCAGAAAAGCATGGGTCTGCTGCCTTGGTTTATCCTTGGTAATTTCTGTTTCCTCTGAATCATATAGCCAATAATGTGTTAAAAGTGCCCTTTAAACCAACATAAGCAACAACAACAACAAAAATAAGAAATAAATAAAACTTAGCTAATCCTGACCAATGCCGTACTTCAAGTATTCAATTAAATTTTATAAACATTTTGCAAAAATTCAGCCCGTTTAACATACTATTATAAATTTTGTGTCGTTCAAACTTTCTCTTGCCATCAAAGCCACCAATCAGTATACATAATCCATTATCTGGTTTTTGAATTTATGCTGTAGCTAATTCGTTCAAAAGCAGATAAAGTACGCTCTGTAAAGACGTTTTGTTTGACCGTCACTTAATGTCCATTTTCCATGTTCAGTTACCATTTACGTGCCTCGATAGGAATCCTCATTAACACGGAGCTAAACTGACTCAGTAGTCACCAGTCTGACTCAGTCGCCACCACACGAATCCCCCAACAGAGCTAGACTGAGCCAGTAGTCAAGAATCTGACCCAGAAGTCATCACACTAATCCCTATATATATATATATATATATATATATATATATATATATATATATATATATATATATATATATATATAAAACATAGCTAGGCTGAGCCAGTAATCACTACACGAATTCCCATATTCAGTACAGAGGTAATCTGACCCAGTATTCGCTAAAAGAATCATCATATTCACTACAGATGTAATCTGACCCAGTAGTCACCACATGTCTTAGTCGTAAGATTTGAATTCAGACTAAAGTAATTAATAACATTAACATTTCAATAAATTTAAGTCAAAGTAGAATTATCAAAACAGTGGAATTGACACAATCTAGCTTGCTATTATTTCGCTGGTGTTTCAGATTGTGGGATCTTACATCTGGAATCAAGCATTGTGTTCAGACGATGTTATAAATAGGGTATAAACCTAAAGAAAAGGACAACCTGAAACCGTAATCGTCTGGACATGGACATCTATTTTTACGGGTTTCTTTCTCAAATTTATTAACTACCCTTGCATATTTGCCGTTCAATGTATGGGATATTTACAACGTCTGAATACAGTACCATACAACACTGTCTTACCGTTTGAATGAGTATAGTTTCATTCCTGAGATGCAAATTGTGTTTTTGATATAGCGGAATGTTATGAAATCTTATTTGAACATTTTAGTATGTTATCAAATCAGAGTGTTTCCCATCTTCGTCGATGATGGTTTTTGTCGCGAATCACAGTTCTGTGAGTTTCTCAAGTTTAACATTCAGCAATCGGATTTAATTAAAATTTTATTTGATTTAAGTTTGACCAATTCAATACCTGTTGAAAATTAGGGTCTTTAACGTAAAAGGTTTCCTCGATAAATTTTTCATACATACCGCGGCAACAATGGTAAGTATTTACTGAAACTTTTTCCTGAACTTAAGTTGAAATGTCTTATTTGTACCTGCTATATAAGCAAAAAAGGATCTACGTGTACGAGATCAGTCATCGAGGATTCAGACAAGCACGAGGAAGAAAGGTGATTGCATAATGACTCTCAGATGACTCCAGTCGTTCAGGGTGCCACTGAAATTACTGATTATAAGTTACCAATATATAAGTTAGTGCCAGATCTGTCATCATCTGCCCTTGGTAAGGAGATGAAACCGCAACCTACTTTAAATGTTTGGTTTGGTAAGGTGATGAAACTGTAGCTTACATTAAATGTTTGGTTTAGTAAGGAGATGAAACTGCAGCCTACATTAAATATTTGGTTTGGTAAGGAGATGAAACTGCAACCTACGTTAAATGTTAGGTTGGTTTTACAGCAGGGCAACAAAAGTAGATTATATAGTGCCGAATCAATATGGTAGCTCAGTCCAACGGTTGCGGGCTCAGTACCAGCCCAGGACAATCCGGTCGAGGTAAATCCTTGGGAAAGGTACTTGCTCCATTTCCTCAGCAATAATATGTTTAAACGCCGTTGAAAATATGGAACCCGCAACCTTTCGGCAACGAATCAGTCGCGCTAGCTACTGAACCTCGACCTACATTAGTCGGATTTTACGACATAATGGATGACTCATTGGGGCATAATCTACATACCTGAGCCTGTATGGGGGTTAAATGTTTGCTAATTATCCAATAGTTTTTGTCTACACCCCACCTCATTCTTATTCCTAAAATGAACATAAGGGAAAACAAATCCAAGAGAAGCAAAGTAAGGATGATGTTTCAGCATGCATAACGTCAAAAAGTGTGCAATCTCTCCGTGTACATGAAATATTTTTCTTGGAGTTGGAATAGCAGATTTGTTTAAAAACAAGAGTGCATATATAGGAATAAGAATCCTAATTTTTCAAAGGAATACACTTAAATAGAAAATCGAAATGCTATAAGTGTGAAAAGATTAAATTCTCATCAATATTTTAGCTTTTGTACAATGGGTCGCCATTGAGAGGGGGGAGGGAGATTGGAGCCATTGATTTTGTCTTTGTTATGCGTCAAGACATAAATCTTAAGTATAATTTTCAAATCTTTTCTTAAAATCAACCTGATCTATCCCAGAACCCGTTCAAGCACACCTGTCACAAAAGATAGGTCTATATTACTGTCACATACTGAACTGGAACTTTTCTCTGACGTAAGCATGTCCATATTCTTTGACACATTTAATCGATCTTTTATAATCCCAATTAGCTTTTAATTTAATTCACACTGTAAAGCTGAACACAGAGTAAGAAAGAGGTTATGCAATTAATTCAAAACCACTTTCGTGTGTGTTTGTTGGTTTGTTTTGTCATTTAGTTTTCTTTAGTTGGCGGAAAGAATTCGTTTTGATATGGCGTATGAATACGTCTCTTCCTGATGGCCTCGACGTGTCTCTATGCTATATAAAACTCGCTTATTCCGTACACTCGGAACAAAACATGAATGTACTGGTGTGTATGTACAAATAGTATGTCACCCAAAAACTGGAATATTGCAATTGTGCAGCCAGTAAATTTAAATAAATAACAATCATTTAATTTAAATAAATAACAATAAATAAATAACAATCATTTGAATTGGGTTCCGAATGTTTTTTTAATACTTTGGGTTCATCAGTTACAATGGTCCCTCATTATAATATGTTGCCGTCCCTCAGATAAAACAGGTATGATGGGTCCAATCAAATTTGCTACAACTTGTTTATTCATTCATACATCTATTCCTCTTTATTGTATTCCTTGTTAATTAGCAGCGATTACAATATGAATTCACATCAATAAATACCTTATTCTGGGGGAGCTATGTGCACTATTATGACTCAACCTTGTTAGAGCATACCACAGGGATTACTGTACGTCTTTATTCAGTAAAGCTTTGATATTTGCACTACTGTGAGGATTACTATCCAGATTACTCTTTAGATCTTATCGACCTGACATGGGTTCTGTAAACAACTATACATATATATTGATACAAGCAAACAGACAATAGTACCAAACTTACGTTGATAGGTGATCTTTTGATAATCGAATACCAGTCGATGAATGTATATGCAGGTGCGTTCATTATAAATAACCTTACTTCTGTACGAGATTTTTATATTGAAACGCATCGAAGGAAGCAAGTTTGACTACTGTGAAGTATAATTTGACCGTATTCCTATCGGATGAATTTATTCTAGAAGTGTAGAGTGTATAAAAACGGTTGAATACTTTATTTTCTTCAATCATGAAATACACTGTATGCATTCATTCTCCTTTTTATAAGAAACTAAGTGATGAGTGATTATTCAAAATTCAAGATCATCAGAGAAAATAGGATGAAAGAAAATTATCGAAGAAGAATTTCTCGTCAGGTTTACACAAACACAGAACTGGTAATTCTTCTAAAGGTCACAATATAACAACTGAATGGGGTCAATTCTTCTTGAACGCTTGCGGATTGGGACATAAAAGGTCTATTCTTTGCCCTTCTAAATGTTTGCCCAAGGGCAACTTTGAAGTTGTTAATAAATATTTAAGTCCGATATACACACATGGATCAAAATCTCATTTCCGGCCTAAAATTGGCTTCTTAGGTGTCCATGCAGACGGTAGCAGGCCTAATATTTAGTCTTCCCGCCCACTTTGTTTATATGTTTTTATCCTCTTAAATGCATTAACATCAACATTTATCAGAAGAGTGGACGGCAAGATCAAAGCGCCATTCGTAGCTGTCAATCACGTTTCTTTTGAAATAGACAAGAAGTATCGGGTTTGATTGTGACAAATCCCATGGCACCTTATTTAAAGGTTATGTGCAGTGCAAAAAAATCTGCTGCTGGTATCAGCTCGATATGGGTCCACGAAAGAACGTGGGAATTGGACGCATATACTTACATTCAAGAGATGATGGCTACACAGCCATGCAATCGTGCCGCATTCAATTAGCAGATATGAATGCATCTATAAAGATACAAATAGACAACTAAATCCCATTACAAACGATGTACACTCATTGGTCTGGAAGAACTGAGCATATGGCTTCTGCAGCTCCATCATTACAAACTTTGGTATAATAATTTTCTGAAGATGGGACCAAATGAAGTCACATGAATTTTATTGTGGACAAGGCTGTCTCCTTCGGGACTTTATCTTGCCATCAGAAACATCCAGTTCATATCATACTTCAAATTAATACCAAGAAATTATTAGATAAAATTCAACAGATGTTTAAAAAAAATTAACATCGAGTACTTGTTCATCTACGTGATATTTTTAAGCTTGATTCTTCTTCAGTGTTAACTTGAAAGTGACAAACAACTTAGGCTATTGGCACATTACACAATTAAATAACTGAGTAGACTTGGACACCGAGATAGTGTTTGTGAACCTTCGTTGATAATAGTCCGTATATTCCAAAGATTACTCAATGGTTTACTTGGTTTCTTAAGAATTTTAATTAAAAATATTAAGAGCTCAAGAGCGAGAGGAGTCGTATAAAAACAACGATACAAGGTTTACCTAAGGTTTATAGCAAATACACATACCTTACTCAATACACATATCTTACACATGTAGAGCTTTCTTGTGTTCGTTCAAATTACATTTTTATCAAAATAGATTCAGTTCATCACATCATTTTAATAGCTGTTGTGCAGAGAGAGAGAGAGAGAGAGAGAGAGAGAGAGATTTAATTTTTAACGTAGCTTTAACACTTTTTCAGTCATATTGCAACGATGTCTGCAGTTTGGCAGTTTATTGTGATGTCTAGCACTGGTGCATAATGCCGCAGACATTAAGCATCTGTCCCACCCAGTCACATTATCCTGACTCAAGGGCAAAGAGTTCTAACACTAACCTCTTAACACTTATCGCCAAGCGTGGCAGCTTCTAGTACCATGTTTAAAAATCTTTGGCGTGACTCGGCGGGGGTTAAAATACGCGACCTCTCGCATCCGAGGCGGACGCTCTAACCACTTAGGCCACCGGAGCGGTCAAAAAACTGTATTGTCAACTGGTCTAAAAAGAGATGTATGAGACTAAGTACGCATACAAATTATAAAAGGTGGTGTTATAGCAGATAAAGAAAATCAGAAAACAGAAAGGTATGAAGATAGATGTCCTGGTCAATATTCTGGATATGCACTACCAAATGGAGTGAAAAAGAAACATAATAACTATTATGAGTTTAAGTGGGAACATAATGATTTAGCTATCTGTTTTTTTTTTTAACTTTTCTTAATCTAATCGGTACTTTTACATTTGTGTTATAGTTATCTATATTTAATTTGTATTATTTGTTGGCTTTTTCATGATTATATTTTATGTACATTTGTATTTTGTACTTGACCTTGTCCAAAATCAAGTTCACTGTGTACCTGACCAGGGCCATTGATTTTATAAACAACATAATTCATACCTAACCTTTTCTCTGTGAATGTGGACTAAATATTCCGATCACTATTAATGTAAACATGGTTATCTTATTCTAAGTCTGGGACATTGCAGTTCCTCCACGAACAAACTCGTGTACCTAATGTTGTGTTCAGTATTTCATTTGGGTGGAATTATTTATTGCAATTATTTTTCACTGAAAATACAAAGTGCTCATCAATAACATTTTTTGGACAGAAACATTAATTTAGAATCATAGCGAATTCAGACAAAAAACTTTTAGATTATATTATTGTGATACATCAAAAGATTCTTAGCACATCGCCACAATCCAGGCTACTGGTACATTAGCATATTCGAGATTACTGGCACAGCAACACATTCAATATTGGAACCTATCTGGAATTCCACTGGAATTCAGATGGAACTTTATACATTTGGACTTGTGCTAAAATATTTAGGACTATTTCGGATTTTAATTCTGCAATAAAGTAAGTTCTTTTTTAAACATTTACTTGGCATTCTAGGGAAATAAATTATTCGTTGAATTTTTACAAAACGTGTTGTTTTTCGCTCTTTTCTTTTACTTAGTCTAAGACAACAGAATCGTAACAGTTTTCAAAGTAACCATGTATCATTGGAAATTAACATGAGCTAAACATTGGTGCATAATATATATATATATATATATATATATATATATATATATATATATATATATATATATATATATATATATATATATAAAACTGGGGAGGTTGGTCACTGTTTACTGTCTCTGACTTGTGGTTTATTTTTCAATAGGTTACTTTGATACTCCTCTTGGTCTTCTTCGTGGAAAAAGAAAGGCAATGAGGAGCACCACAGGTCTTCCTTGATGTTCCTCTTATGCGTCCTTTCATGATGTCTTTCCATCGTCATCAATCACATTCTGTTTGTAAATAGTAGTTATTGTTAAGCATCTCCCCACGACATTGCATATTTCATTGCGGACTTGTCCGTACAACAGCTTTTCTCCAGATCAGGCAAAGAGAAAGAAACATCAGAAGCTTCGAATGAGATTTTTGTGTTCTGTGGATGATAGAAGAAAATGACAGGTTGACGACTTGAACATATATTCGTTGTAATATGAACACACACACAGACACACACACACACACACACACACACACACACACACTATATATATATATATATATATATATATATATATATATATATATATATATATATTGTAATACATTTTGGAGATGTGCATTTGGTGATAGCGCCCCGTCTAAGGTATTCTTAGATTTGTGTGATTTTACTTGTTTGATTACTGGAATTCGGTGCAATGGAAATATTCCTTAGCCCGAAATAATTAGCCAATTACTATGAGCAAACGTCACGGAGAGAAAGTATTAGTGTGTTGCCAAGATGCCATGGTCAATTATAGTGAATTCAGACCCAAACCGCATGACTGTCCCTGAATAATGTAGTCCTTAATAAAATCTAGTAGTGTACCTTGGTGTTGTGACTGCAGTGGCAGTATTTACGGTAGGAAACCGGTAAATTACACAATGGGATAAAGAAGAAGGGACTCTGCAGATACCGTTTATGTCGCCATGGTGGCAAATGTGATGTAGTTGTATTGGCGTAATGTGCCTTGTAACCATGGATTGACTGGCCTAAGGTGGCGTAGTTAAAATAGTTCCCTGAGTTAGGGGATAGTTGTACAGTTTCTACGGCGTGAACTCTTGACGGTACGGAAAGTTGATGAAGGGAAACCATGCAAACGTGCGGTTGATAGATATTTGGCAAGTTGGGAAATCTGTGGTTTTACATCGATTAGAGTAAAATGTATGTATAGAATGGACATGTCTGGCTTTCTAATTTACAACTGAAGTTGTATAGAAGTCTTTGGAAATTTGGGGTAAACATAATATGACTTCTAGCGGGAATCGCGCCAGCAGGGTTTGACACCGCTCGGTCAAGCAAAGACCCTGGCTTGTAATAATAGATATATATATATATATATATATATATATATATATATATATATATATATATATATATATATATATATATATATATATTGTGTGTGTGTGTGTGTGTGTGTGTGTTGTTTGTCCAAATTCAGTAGCTAAGGAGCGCATGAACGATAAAAATTTAGCTAAATGAGCTTCCAAATCGATGGATTCATGATATGTCAATGGACCCGTTTCACAATATGCGTTTTGGACGAGTTGCCGTTCCTGATATCGATGGCTATCAAAATCAAAACGAGGCTAACACACAGCTGGGTTAATGTTCTTCATACTGACATGCAATAGGAGATTGATGTTGAAAAGACTGAATAATATTATGGCATCATATATAAGCAGGGCCGACAGGAGGGGGAGGTAACCGGAGATATATCCCCGGGGCCCAGGCCCGTTTGGGGGCCCGGGCCGAACAACACTTTTTAATTTTATAAAAAAAAATTTTGTTTGAACAAAAACTAGGAGAGGCCCGAGTGTTTCTTACCCCAGGGCCCGTGATCGCCCTCTACGGCCCTGTATATAAGTACTTAAGAGTATTGATAAAATATATGAGCATTCAGGATATGTAGATCTTTTATAATAATAATAATAATAATAATAATAATAATCAACCTATTTCCGCAGAATTGGCGGGGGGGGGGAACATGTAATGGTCAGCTATTAAGTTTTACGAATGTAAGCCAAAACATGTTTCAAGGTGAAATCTAGGGGGTGGGGGAAAGTTCCAGCATGTACGGGCGCCCATTCTGTTCCCTAATATGTTTATAATTTTTTTTTATAAAAAATAACATACACAGCCAAGAATGTGAAAAATATCTCAGAACAATTGGTTTATACTAAAAGTTTGTTTTAGAATGTGTTTTATCTTCTTTGCACCAAACCAATTTAAGTAAGTTCCTTGTAAGTTGGAATAATTATTGTCAAACATCTTTGCAGTTTAGCTATCAAAGCATATTTTGAGCTATGTAGTTTAAATAAACTTTTACTAAACTCAGTGAGAAAAAAAAATTTCTGTCCTTGCAGATTCAGGAGACAGCAGCCCCCCACCCCATCATTTCTGTTGAACTTAAATTCAGCATAAAATCTCTCTTTGACCCCATAAGACTAATACCAATTTTAGTCTTTAGTGAAATGTACTAGTCTCTGAGTAAGGGACTAATGTTAGTTTCAATCTTTGATAATGTCGACATATACCAATTTCAGAATCCGGGATCAAAGTCTGGCAATTATCTAAACAATTTTAATTTAAAATATCATTGTTCTATTGTTTTGGTAATTTAATTTAAAACAACATTAATTTATTGTTTTAGCATTTAATTAACATAACATTATAATATAGTTTCAGTATTGTAATTTAGAATAACATTATTCTACATGTTTGGTGTTTAATTTTCAAATTAACATTATTGATTTGGTATTTCAATTTAAAATATCATTATTCTATTGTTTTCTTATTTTAATTAATAATAACATTATTCCATATTTTTTAAAACTGCGAGGCGTACTTTTACCTGCAAATTCTTCCGTAGGTATGCAACGCAGTGTTGGTCGATTGTCCGCTAAGTTTTTGTTTAATTGTCTGACGGTTAATCACCATAAATCCTCTAGACTATAATCGATATACTTCTCACGCTCTGACATTTAGATTATTTGTAATTCTCCCAGCAGTGAGCGTCTCGTTTTGGGAATTTCGAGATTTTGCGAGATAACCCGAGAGCGTTATTTTCAGGTATTATGAAACTGGTATATTGCCCGCTTATGTGTAGAGTCTCTGAATCGAGACAAAACATTCCTTGCAGTTCTGCTTTTTCATGCGTAATGGAAGATTTAGACAAAGAAGCACTGCCAGAAATTTAAAGGAGGGATTATTGATCTCCGAACTGATTGTTGTATTTTTATTTAGTTCTCAAAAGTTGTATGTAGTCATCAAAATTTAGAACGCTAACAGGGGATCCTTATTAGATCCTCTTCTGTGCCTCCACTTTCTTTTTCGATGTGCCAGTTCATCTAAACCTCTGTATTTTTCTGCAGTAAAAACTCCTGGTTTTTGTGCTTTTCCTATTAACTCTTTTGCAGTTTTTGTTGATGTTATAAACATTGAATATGTAGTCTGTAACCTACTTTTATTTTATGAGCGCAATAATAATCTTGTGTCTAAATATTTACATAAGTGAGACAAAATAGAAAGGAATGACGATGTTAACGATTGAAAACGAAAAACATAGTCTATTTTCTTCGAATGAAATAATTAATTTCATATGTATATGAAGGCTCTAAGCAAGTACCTCTGGTCTGGATAAGATAAAACTTAATGGCTTGGGTATGAATAAGAGATTTTTCTTTAGCCATCAGATATGATGGTACAAAAAAGTTAGTCATTTATGTCTGTCCAAGCTTGAAATCTTGGTTATACTAAAGCACAGTGTTCTGGGGTTTATGATCTCCGGGTCTTGGTTTGAGATCATTGGTCTTGCTTACGATTACGTTTGATGTGAAAGCATTGTATTTTCCTAACGATTGTATCATGTATTTAAAGACGTTCCCGGTATAACCCTCAGTTTAGAAGTGATGGATTGACATGTCCTGATATTTGGCTTAATGTTGGGTTCTTTTCTAGAGCCCCATAGGATAGACTGGAAATGAGAGCTTTTCGAGCTCCGCTCACTCTGCTATCTGTTATTAGGGCTGATCTGTTACACGGGCAGTCCTTGTTATTGTGATATGTGCGATTGTAGAGTTGAAATTTAACTCAGCCCAAGGCGCCCTCGAGTGTGTACAATCGTTGCCGCTAATAATTACGGTCCGTGTCTTTGTATAGATACAGTTTCACAAGATATTTACCATGCTTGATAAGGATCTTACTGTTTCCTTTTGAAGTTGCCGCTTAATTGTTCAATATGTCAAACTAAAGACAGCCAGTCTTTCAACACGTCAATCTTAATCTGTTTCCAAACACCTTATATTATTGAGATTGATTGATATGGATCGTTGCTATACAACTTAGCGCCTGCGGACCGCGCCACTGCTACGGGGGCCACTAGGAGAGGGATTGAATTGCGAAGACCTGTAGGCAATTCCTCACCTAGCCGGTCAATACACAGGCATGACGGAACAGTTGGAGATATCAATAAGGTTAGCGCTTTTACGTTGAAGGGGTATATGAAAACGGACACTAGCAGGCTGTTCTGCCTACGGCGACTCAATTAGATTATGATTTATTACTTCTAAAGGCGATAGGCTTGGCTATTAGTCGAGAAATTGTATGACTCAACACAGAGCAATACAAGCTCTCGATCTCCGTTGACACTCACTTGTGGGACTTCATTTCAAAACACAAAGCGCCAGTAAGATAGATTTCCCTGCTGATTCAAACCTGTTTCAAGACTCATCTGTCATTTGTGGTAGAATGATTTCTCTATTTAAAATGACACATACTCAGGGTTGTTATTTATTGAAGCCTTTATCATCTTCAACTCTAATAAACATACATTGTCATGCGGAAGAGGATTCGGACGATATGAAATAATGAATTGTCTGGTGTCGTTTATATTATATTGACGCAAACGAAACCATACAATATCTTATGTGATAGATTATCGATAGATTATCTAGAAAATATAAAATCTTAAGTTTTCCATACTCATTAGCTCTTTTGATTTTTAAGTTGCATATTACTATGAATAAAGATTGCACCTGTTGTCATATGACATAATATTCGAGGAGTAATTACTATTTCTTTTCATTTTTTAAGGAACTCGAGGACACGATATTGTCATAACACGTCAAAATCATTTGTTCCAAATCACAATTTCAATAACGTTTTAACTCATGCTAGAGGATGGTTCAGAACAATCTGTAAAATCGGATTATTCAGGGGAAGAAAAGATGGTTGCATTTTGTGGAAAAATTACGCATTTTCCATGACCTTTTGCAACATCAAAATGACCTAGGTAGTTTATCTGAATTTACTTCAGCTTGCAATCAGCAGATAAATATATTACCATGTCTAAAATCAATTTTTTTTTTACAATTTTATTTGGCCTTTGTCAAGTTTGTTTTCACTCTTTCATAACTGTTTGGTGATGGTAGATAAAGTTCATGATTGTTTAAATATTGGTATTAAAATGGAATCACTTATCATCATTACCACTTTCTGCCCTGACTCCAAAGTTGTCCCATTCATTCATTGATGGTTATTCACGAAATAAAACTCGACTTTCATGTTTTAGGCAAAATGGACCAGCACAAAGAAACTTTGGATTTTCTAAACAGAGTTCGCCTCAGTCATTTAAGAATATTCAAAAATTGTTTCTGTTAAATTAAAAGATAATATGGTTGTGCCTCAAGTGCAGTTTCTTCTTCTTCTTCTTCTTCTTCTTCTTCTTCAACTGTTATTTGTTATTACCGCTACTACCGGGGCCCTGAGTGGCCGAGTGATCTAAATTGCTCACCGTTACGAATCACTACCATCTCACCTCTGTCAGCGTGGGTTCGAGTCTCGGTCTCTGTTAATGTGGGAACATGAGAAAGCTTGCCAGTAGCTTCCCGTGGGTCGGTAGTTCTTTCCGAGGGTTTCCAGGGTTCTTCCTCCATAGTTATAGTGACCGCCATGTATAGCCTATCTTGTGCTGAAAAATGGCGTTAAACCCCAAAACAGCAACAATTACTACCACAGACACCAACACAAATAGCAGTATAATCTTGATGCCAAAGGTTAGTTGACAAAAACATTAATTGTTGATGATTTATTAAGGAAACATTCGTATATGATATTTAACTCATGACACGCATTTAAAAATTCTGAGAATAGAAAAAAAGATGATGCATAATTGCAAGGCCTTATGGAACATTTTATCGGAATCAGCTTCTGAGATAGAACCATGCTTGGGCATTTGGTTTAAAATGCCCAACCCACATCCAATGAAGAAAACAAGCTTCGTTTCTCAGTTGATAGAAATTCATAACATTGATTTATTGTCACAAGAAAAGACATTTATCTTTTCTTTTCGCATTTATGCGGACAACATCAACACTATACAACAGTATAAATTAGTTTTGATTGACAGCAGTGTGATTAATATTTCTTCTTGACAACATGGATGACTTGAGGCAGTGCAATGTAGACGTAGCCTTTTCTGATTGGTCAATATCATTCCCCGCCTTAAAGCCACGCCTTTCATACAGCAAGCGACAGGTAAACAGCTGTGATTGGGGAGCGGCTATCGTAATGGATTGTCTACGTTCTTGACATGGGAAATCAAAATTTTCCGGTATATCACGAGAACTTGCGATGTTTGTGTGTTGACTTGTTGGGCGGTGTGGTTGAAATAGGTATCAAAGACGAAACTCGAGATTTGATTGACAAGCCGGAAGGGTTGAGTGAACCATTAACATTTAACTTGACTCACATGACAGTACACTACAACATTTCAGCCTTAACACTGCGTCTTTTCACCAGCTCAGTTCAGTCTATTTTCCTGGGATATAGTCTACTCGTTCGTAAACTGCACACGGAATACTCACAAATATGATGTTGTAAATAATAACGATCCACGTTGATTCCTTCAAATTCGTTGTTTCGTCGGATATTAAAAGTTGAGTTGTGAAAATGCTAACTTCATCAGGTGGCCATTATCTTCCCCCGGATTTCTTACAACCATTGCCAACAACGGTAAGTTTTCTTGTTTTATACTGTATTTTGCTTTCAGCATTTGGAAATCATTTTTCATTGTTATCATCACTCATTTTATTACTCTTGAACAGCCACAGATTCGCTTTATATCATAAATAGGGTTTCACTTATATAATAAAAACTCTTGTAGTTACAGTGATATCAAAATGTTTGTTCGATAAGTCCGTGAAAAAAAAAACTAACAACCTATTTATTGGAATAGCATGTCCGCCCCTTTAAGACAGAACCTGACTGGGCATACAAGCCTGATCTCGTGTAGAGAAAAACCATTTCCAGTGGATCGATAGAGAACACTTTCGCTATTGCCTAGTAAATCACTTCAAACTGTTACAAATTAAATGAATAGACCTTTATCACCATGATCGATTTTTATTTCTTTTGACTTGTTCAGATACTATCGTCCCGAACGCGACCTCGACATGTTTTAACGAGGATTTGAGGGAGGCCATTTTTATTGTAATGTAGGTAATACATCAAAACCGTGCGTTAAGAAACAGCTGTGAAATAAAGGAAATTGTACAACCATATTTCCATAGAGACTTCCGTGTTTTATCAAAGGAAACCGTACAACTACATTTCTGTGGAAACTTCCGTGTTTTACCAAAGGAAACCTCACAACCACGTTTCTATGGAAACTCATCAGTGTTGTATCAAATATTATTTAACTTTGTGGCGGTACATTATACTCGGTTCTTTGCCACGCAAACGTTCCACGAGTAATGTTTTGACAGCTAGAGACTATTTTGAGTATGTCGCAATTTATTGTTAATTAATAATGACATCAGTCCAATTGTGCCTACAAAGCGTGTATAGACAAGTCGTGAAGCATCACCAAAGCTATATGGACAGATGAATAATTTGAATAATACAAGTAAAGAAGGTTATTATGATATTGTGTTTGTTTATTGATGGTTTCTAGTTAGGAGGCGGGCAGTGAAGATCCCCAAACATTACAAAAGCAGTGGATCGATGAACGACTTGAATTAAAGTGAAACAAATGAGGTTTGCGAGTTTCAAAATTCTAGTTGGGTACTTACATTTTAAAGGCAAATATATGAGAATTCCAGATATCAACATTGAAAGGGGTTATGTATGTAATCTTGATATTTTGGAGAGAAAAAAATACTGCAACTAAGAACTGTCCGTCTTCAGTAAGTGTCCCATTTGGTATGTCGTTCATGATCTTGTTAAATATTTAAACACCATAAAAATACCCACACGAATTAGAGGAGGAATGGATAATATGGTCGTGTTTATAGGCTTTCATTGTTACGTTATATCACTTACAAGTAATTTGAAAGTCACATACTTAAATTAAAATCGTCCGTGAAAAGCATATTAATTTTGAAGCGTACTAATCAATGTAAAGCGGACTAATTAATGTAATTAAATGCGCTACTTAATTTCATTCTTAACAATGCAGGGCACAGTCCATTGTTGTAGATGTGTCTGTATACTTGTACATAAGATATCTATGATCTTTTATGTTTGCAATGTTTTTACTTTATATTTATATTTTAATTTAGATGTATGGACTATGTAGTCTGAAATAAAGAATTCTTATCTTATCGTAATGTAACTAGGCATGAAAATAACTAAAATAAATCCCAAAACGCTACTTCTGTCCATTTCCCATAGACCACATAAAATATAGACAGGTCACTAAAATACACATCAAAACGCTACTTCCATGTCCATTTCCGATAGACAATCTAAATAGTAGTCAAGTCAAAGTAGGTCTAATTAAAGTGACATTGGTCACTGTAAATTTCAGTTTTGTTCTATAACCTTTTCCACTTTTTATTTTGGAAAGAACTCTTTGTACTCATTCTTATTATTATCATTATTATTATTATTATTATTATTATTATTATTTAACAACTTAAAACAAGACAGTTGGAAGGGAACTATGTAGTTGTGGGGAATAGAAAAACATCTTCAAATGTGCACATGTAGAGACGACTACAACAACCAAATGACCTTTATCAGAGATTACGAGGCATAAAATTTTGCTTATGGGGTTTAAAAATACATTTCCAGCGTCTTTGATATTGAAGTACATATGTTATTAGCACTCATTATTTCCCTCATTTGTCATAATAAAGACCCACTAATCAATATTTCAAACAAAGCCGTACGAAGATAAATACAAATAAGATATTTTCTGATTATATAGGGTAGACCAATAGCAGTGCAGATCATTTGGTGTCAGAGAAGCACAGTCCCTGTAGCACATGAACCAAGCCGATCGAAACATTACAAATGTTAAAAGCAGTGTAATATCGTAGAGGATTGTTAGGATAAAACAGTAAATATTTTTGTTTGTGGGGTATGCAGGCATCCTTGTTAAGTGTTGCACGTTATGATGGAGGCGTGAAATCAAAGTCGAGCAACGAATGACATTAAAGGTTAAAGGTTGCGTGTATTAAAGTATCACCTATCAATATTCTTTCTTTTCTGACAAATGCAATCCATTAAACATATAGCGGAGTAAATAAATAACGTGTTGTCATATATTTGTCTGTGCATTATACATTTCAACAGATAAAAAATTCACTTGCCTCGCCATTTTAAGACTATAAGTAAAGAATAGCAAGAGTGACGCTACTTGTTAAGGTAGTAGTTATTTGCCTGCTTTTGCTTATAGTTTTATAAATTGTAATTTGTTAAGCCTATGTAAATTGATTCAGGTCTATTCTTCTGCATTGTCGCAAACTGATAAACGAGATACATTTTTGATGCCATACACGTACGAATCACATCGCTAATTTATACATAAAATGCATACAGCTCTATATTTGCTTCCATGGACAAACGAGAGGGGTTGGCTGCATCTCATTCAGATAGTTTAGTTTCTGGGTGAAGTTTAGAATATGTATAAATATATTGTCCATCATATTCTGACGAAAACATTTTTCGTTTCATTTATTATCATTGATGTATTATCCTTTTAAGAAGTTATTTTCGTTCCGTCTATTTATTCTGCAGATAGCTATTACCTTGCTATACGTACACATGTTGCGTATTAAGTTACTTCTATCGCGGCAGTAATCTGCAGCAGATAATTTGGTATCTGGAGGCTATCTAACAGCAGTTCTGAAAATTCTATTCATTTTCTTTCAGTTGGATGCAAAGAACAGTCCCTTGGCTCTTCTTGCCCAAACATGCAGCAGCATCGGGAAGGACACGACGCCGACCAAATCTATAATTCCGCCACTCGAAAAGAAGAAAGAAAATTCAGGACCAGAAAAATCAAATAGTTCCCATGTTGAGGGAAGAAAAAGTTCACCTTCAGGACCTTTAGAAAGCGGCAGACAATCACAAGAGAGGTCGAAATCAAACTCTAGTGAGAACAAGGACATGTCATATTATGTTCCAAAAACCGGCTCCCCTGTGGACAAAAGGTCTAGATCAGAGTCTCCTCGCACTGCCAACCTCCAAAAATCAGGCGGGTCTTGTACTAACACAACAAGTGTGATAACAAAACCGATTTCTTCAGCAACTCAGGATGCTTGTAAGACTGATAAATCCAATCAGAGACCTGCTAGAGTGGGTTCCCCTGATCAACTGCAGAAAGACTCTCCTCCACCGAAAATGCAGAGATCCAGAAGTCCCACTCCTGTGTATGCTTCTGCAGCGGACTTTAAGCTATCTGATTACCATCCACATTCCATCTACTCGGGCTTATCCAACCCACATCTTGCACATACAGGACTTTCTCTAGGAAGTCATGGCTTTCCAATGGATGCAATGTCAGCACATGGATATCCATCTCCCTACAGTGTTCAAAATGGACTCAGTTTTTCACACGCCAGTGCTCTTGAGGCTCATGCTGCTTTGAAAAGCGCCATGCCTTCATTGTCTCCATACGTTCAATATGCAAGAATGAGAAATCCATCAGGGGCGACTACCCTTGTGCCTATTTGCAGAGACCCATACTGCACACATTGTCAGTTATCGATACAAAATTCTCATCTGTCATCAACTTGCTCTGCCCCAGGGTGTACCCAGTGTGCACACGAGAAATCCTTACAGAGTTTGAGCGCTTTGGGTCTAGCTGGAGCGAACCCATCCCATCTTCTTCAACCTGGATCTCTGACAGGGGGTCTTCCTTCTGCTGCTGCTGGATTATCATCTCTTCATAGCCTGTCCTCTTTTTATTCTCAGAGTCTGCTGGCGCAACAAGGACTTCCTTATGCATGCAACTGGGTCTCGGGAAACGATTACTGTGGTAAACGATTCACAACATCGGAGGAACTGTTACATCACTTGAGGACACATACGTCTGGTATGGATAGTACTCTGCCCCAATATGGACCTTTTGGGCTTTTTCAAGGGTTTGGGGACTATTCAGCTCTTCATGGTTACCTTGGATCAGCAGCAGGCAACCTTAGCCCAGGATCCCTACGACGGATGTATCCAACAAGTGTTAGCCCTCTTGCAAGCAGTACATTGCATTCGAATAGATACCATCCATACAAAAGTGCCTTGCCTAGCATGCCTTCAGGACTTCCATCCGGTCAATCTTTATCGTCCATTGGGCCACATTACAATATATATGGACAAAGGATAGGAGCGGCTATTGTTCCATGAATTTTAGATCAGCATGTGATAGTCAAGTGTGTTCTGTGTCGGTTAATTGACTTGTAATAATATATCTGACATGGATTATTGTTTGTTCCGCATACAAATATTACAAACTGTTGCAAATGAGTGTTGAAAACATGTACAAGATATATAGAATTACCGTGGGAGTGATATTTAGAATTACCCTGGGAGTAAGGATTAAATGTAGAATAATCCAGACAAGAAAAATGAATGTTAACTTGTATGTTGAGTTTCATGAGTTTATTAATTTGATATTAAATATTTATAACATATTTTGATCTTTCTGTTTTTTTTTTTTTAAGTAGGTAATTCTGTTATACCATTCCGTTTTTTCATCAGATGATTTATTTGTTGCTGTCAAAGTCTGAATTAATTTTTTAGGCACAAGGGAGAGGTGTTTGAAAATTTCACATAAAATGTTGACGGATATACATTAGAAAAATTTCTCATCGGGGTTGAAGGAAACAATCACTTAGATATTACAATGAGAATTTAACATAGTTGATAGAATAGTATGGAATCTTTCTAATGAAGGTCTGACATGTACACTGTTGTTTATACGTATCATGACCACATAAAGACCAGTTCAGTTTCAAGACGAATAACATATTTCAATATTGAAATTGAAAAGCAAATTCATCATCGGTATGAGAGGTTGGTAATGCAATCATACAGGTACTCGGATAGTAAGTATCACACTTGAATAAAGTCCTTGCTTTAATAGATTTTTAACCTTCACATTTGCCAAGTAAAGTGAGAAATAAATGTTTGAATATTTGCAAGAGATTTGTGACTTACTGAAATTAGACGTAGGTAATGAAAGATTTCAATGCAAAAGTAAAACAAAATATGTTTCCGGTCGGGTGACGGTCAGTTTCTCACAGCTACATTAACTACAAATAATATAATAAAAAGACCCAGCCTACCCTTATTTTAAAACCATTGCAACCGGAAACACATTATTTTGTTTGGCGTAGCTGGCTTTGTTGATTGGGCGCTCTTAGCAAGCATGAAGAGTTATTATATTTTGGGTTCCACAGTTGGTAGCAGGGTTTTTTTTCTTGAAAATCTTACAAATTCTCTCGATTGACTCATATTCTCACCTCTTTGTTTTGGTAGTTAATTTCAGCAGGAGAATAAATTGGATTATGATTTTATATCATTTAAGAAAGACCTTATACAGGTTAGCCAACAATAGTTTTTTTTTTACCGATAGAGCTTTGACTTTCTATGCCTGTAAAATATTTACTTGAAAATAAATTTAAACCTAGAGTGTTTGTTGAACAAATATGCAAGCGCTCACTCACTTTGTCCCTCCACCTCCAGATCTGTGCCCCTAGGGTCAAGTGCCAGGAGATAAGAACAGACTCGAGGGTCAAGTATAGCTGTGTATCTGAATTCGTCTTTCTCTACATAGTAAGCACATGTACGATGTGGATCACGATACTTTCCAAGTTATGATTCTAAGGCTGATTCCTTTGGAGTTGGGATATCCCCTGGGGTCAGTATTTGGTGCAGTTATAAATTTGTCTTTTAAATACCATTATTTGTGTGTGAATATATATATATATATATATATATATATATATATATATATATATATATATATATATATATATATGGCTATAGGGTGGGAAGCTCAGTAGTTTCTTTGTGTAAACTTGGGGTAAAGTCCTAGGAGTAGGAACAGACACAGGGGAGGGGAAGGGGGGAGAAGTCGGTTGCAAATTTTAATTCGTCGTTTCGTGCCCGATAGTAGTGTATACAGTAATAGGGTGGAAAATCGCTATAGTTTCTAAGTTGCGTCCTAAGTGTCACAACTGTTAGCCCCAAAGGCACGATCGAGTGGTCTCATTCGAACGCTCTGACATATTGGATCAGTGAGTGCACACATGGATTGTCCAAAATTTTAGTCTCATAATTTAGGCGTAATTTTTAATTTATGCAAAACATAACCGAGCCAGTTGTCCTTCCCCCTGGGACTGTGAGAAAATTCTACAAACATGCATATTTTAAGTCCCTCGCCCCCATTATATTTCAAAGTTTGAAGTCTTAATTCTTGAACATTTTTTGAAGAAGTTGCATGACGTTACAAACGCACGCACACGCGGACTGTATTCATAATCGGCGCTTTAAAAAAAAAAAACAAAAAAAAACGAGGTAATTGTCTCTTCGTCTGTTTATTTATTTTTAATTATTTATTCAATCAAATCTGATTGCATTTACTACCTTCTTGCCAAAGTAACAAACGACCAACAATAACTCGTGGTATATTAATACTACGATCATTTTAATATTAGTTCTTATTATTGTAATCCAAATCTTTAACTTGTTCATCTGATCAGGGAGATAAGTAAATGTTTAAATGGACAATGCATATAGACGTTTATGTATGAAGACATAGAGATAGGCAATTAGTCTAAAAAATTAAAATTAAAAAAATATATATACCTTGAGTTTTATATAGATTGCAATAGTTTACTCGAATTATAATTAATATTTTAGGCATTCATATTTTGGAATATAAATAAGTTTGAAATTTTATGTAGTAATATATGTATCAGTTTGGTTCTCAGTCATTTATAGCTCAATTGGCTACACACAAAGGGACAATAATTCAACAGGACAGTCCAACTGCAAAGGTCACTCGTGATTAAAAACTGAACTCAAAAGAGAAAAAAGAAGGAACTCGCCCAACAGGACAATATACCGAAAGGGAAGAGAGTACGCGCCTAAGATCGTATTAATAAAAATAAGTCACAGGAAACAATTAAATTGCAACCGAACAATAAAAACAGCACCCCATTCAAAGTTATATTTTCAAAGTTGATATTTATATATGTTCTTAAAAACACTATAGACATACAGATGGTGGACAGGGAAAATAAAATTCAACAAAATTCATTAACATTTTGAAAAACGAGGCATCAGCGTAGGTTCGAATCTCGGGCTGGGCCAATGTGGGTATGTGAGAAAGCCTGCCAGTAGCTTCCTATGGGAAGGTGGTTCTTACCGGGATTTTCCTGGGTTTTTAATCCACCAGTTATACAGGCCGCCATGTATAGCCAGCCGAGCATGCACTGAACAATGGCGCTAAACCCAAATAACAAGAAGCTGTAACGAGCTATATATGCTGCCAGTTGCTGACAATAAGGCAAAGCGAGCTTATGGTTCGATCCTTCTTCCGTCACCATTTGCTCGTTACCACTTTGTATGCATAGTTTCTGATCCGCATTTGATCAAACATAAAATACGAGCTTTTTTGATCATGAAGATCTCAGATGACTTAAGTAATACTAATATGTTAATTCACACATATTGCTGATATGATCTTATATCTGATAAGATGAGCTTGTTATCTTTTTGGAGGCCATGTTTATGACCCCGTTTGATCAAACTTGAAATATGGGCTTGAATTATGAAGTTCTGAGACGATTTAGACAATGAGGAATATTCACACAATATGCTGTAATTTTGCTCCTGATTGGCTAAGTGTTCTATTACTCTGGAATCCATATAACTGACCCATCTTAATCAGACATGAAATATGGGTTTATACTATTAAGTTTTTGGATGGGTTAATGATCGAGATTCACGCATGGTAATCATGTGATCTTGCATTTGATTGGCTGAACTTGTTATTACTGTGGAAGTCATATATTTATGATTAGCTTTTGATCAGATTTGGAATATAGACTTGTATCAAAATTTCTCAGGAAGTTGCTAGCTATCTAGATTTACGAATATTAATGAGGTGTTCATACATCTGATTTGCTTTAAATTAAAATAATGTGATTATCTTGCATTATATCTTGAGATTTTATTTCTCTCCCAATTTTTATAAAACTTTGTACATTTGAATTTAACATCAAAATCTTTAACAAGTTCAATCATGTGCGAGGGACAATGTATATTATTCGAATTTTAAAATCGACGAGGCAGTGGCGTCACGGGGGGGGGGGCGGGGGTGCGGACCGCACCGGGTGACACCATCAGAGGTAGTGACACCAAAATTACTGTCTATAAAATTTTTGAATTTTTGTGCAGGAAGGAGGTCCAGGGGGGTGACACCATGAGTTACAGCACTGGGTGACACCAACCCTACTAACACCACTGACACAAGGAACACTTTTATAGAATGATTACAAAAATTAATGTTATTACACTACATCTGCTTCCTTTGTGAAATAGTCAAATATCAAACTGCGTAAGAAACTGAGTGATATTATGCCCGTCTGGGCCTCTTGCTGGATTTTATACAGACATAAACTGTTCTTAAATTACTTTACTTTTGATACAATAATTTGATCACTGCTGTACATATTTTTTTGTAATGATTCCTAACACTCTAATATATCTTTTGGATTCAGCCGTAGAGAACATTTACAGGCATACAAACTATGTTGAGTAAAACTACAAGCAACATAGACCCTTATCTGCCATAGCATAAAGCGATCACAAATCAGGCTCTATGGTGTTTTGTTCTAACAAACGTCATGGACCCAGATCTGACGGCATATTATGCGAACGCAGGTCTGAGTCTGTGCAGTTTACAGTTGGACACGAATTAGAAGTGAGTATAGATTATAGACGGTAACCACTCAATCCATTGCTAAATTAGGAAATTGTATATTTACTTTTATCAGTACTATGTCCTTTATTCTATTACCTTATTATCGACAACTTAAATTATACCGTGGTTACCTTTACTGAGGTGTGAGGGTTTAGACGACTTTACTAAAAGAATGCCGATATCCTGACTCCTTCCCTGTTATGTTTACGTGCAAAAATTATTGTTATTAAAAGGTTAAAAAAAAAAAAATGAATAACAAGTACGGTATGGAAGTATGTTTAAGGAAACATGTTAAAACATTTTATACCATTATGCTCCTAGGTTATAAAATATCACTAATGTATTTTAATGTGAACGAACACAATGAAGAACATTTATGATGCCCAAATCAGCATGATAAAATCTTTGACGTTTTTCAGGAACGCGGTTATGTAAAAAAGAAATAGAAAAAACTGACTATTTTTTGGGGAGGATAATATATAAAAATGTATTTAGCTCTAGTGGTCATAATCCATAAGAGCCAATGAGATGGGCTGTTTTCCGTCGCCCGTACTTTCGTCCGTTAACACAAGTTTCTTATCATTACTCCTCCTAAACTAACTGGATAATTGCAACGAAACTTAAAACATATTCATCCCAATGTTTAGTCGGGCATACATGAAATGACGGCCATCTTGAAAAAATCTTGTTATCGCTACTTCTATTGAATGGATGGATGGTCATACCAGAATGACTTTTTCATTTTAAAAAAGTAATCTTATACTGTCTAGTTTGTACTAGATGAAAACGGTGTCGATCTGATATCCAAAATGGCCACCACATTGACCATATTGAAAATCTTGTTATCACTATTACCCCTGAGAGAAAAGTAATCTTGCCATGGGGTTTTAATCAGAAGACGTCTATAATGTCTAGTTGGTAGTTGATAAAATTGATGCTGCATGCACATCCAATATGGCTGCCAGTGGACATCGTGAAAAAAATGTGTTGCGCGCGCGCGCGCGCGCGCGTGTGTGTGTGTGTGTGTGTGATAACAACTAAACCCCAATAATATTATCCCACCTCGGACTCCGAAACAGGAAGCCTTCATACTGTGTACTGCCTAGCCAGTCTGTTGCTCTTATCAGATACAAATTATATATTATCTTTTCATGTGCGCACAGAGCCTCATCCATGGGGTTTAATATATCTAATATATATACGAATTGAAATACCATAAAGCCTGGACACTGGTATATTTATATATGTGTTCTAGCCTCTGAATGGCATTGAGACAGTGTTATACAATATTTTATCGGTCAAATAATAAATTTTACCAACAAAAAAAAAAAAAAAACAAAAAAAAAAAAAACGATAGAATGCCACCACCACAACTTGTAGGCTTAGGTTAGCATGTGGATGGATTAAATAGCGAATAAGTCCTAAGATCTTAACGCGGTGATGTGGCTTGTTGCCATCTAATTAAACCTCTAGCATGTTAGATCATCATAAATCTTGACTGCTGCAAACAAAACAATACATCGTAATGCATTTTATGACAAGAAACTGTTTCTTTCCACGACAGATAATGACATCGCAGACAGATGACGAATGTATTTTCTTTACAGCTGTTGTCCTCTGCTCTGCTGTCTCCTTTTACTGGTATAATTTTCTTGACTTCGCTTTAAAATATGATACTGTCATATTATACATGACATAGCTTCTTAGATACTACTCTCTGTTACATGTGTACCTGTACATCTTAGATACTACTCTGTTACATGTGTACCTGTACATCTTAGATACTACTCTCTGTTACATGTGTACATATAAGTGTTTATCTTAGATACTAGTCAGTCGTACATGTGTAGTATCTAAGATGAACGCATAGATACGGTACACGTGAGAGAGAGAGAGAGAGAGAGAGAGAGAGAGAGAGAGGTATCCAAGACGAACACTCATATATACAGGTACACATTATACAAATGCAGATCAGGGTCTGTATTTTTTGCAGTTGGACTCGACATATAAGCGAGTACATACGATATAATAAATGCACGACCTTTTCAGGTGTTCATTTTAGATACTACTCTCTTTTACTTGTGTACCTGTACATGTAAGTGTTCATCTTAGGTACTTATAATAATAATAATAATAATAATAATAATGAGGACTTTGTATAGCGCCTAATCTTTAGAAGCTCTAAGCGCTTTACAACATTTGACAACACTTAAAAAACATATATAATGATATGATTACAAAAATAAAAACAAACACCACAAAATTAGAAAACAGAAAACATGCTGTAAATATTTAAGGTAAGGAAACATTATTAGGTCTTCAAGTCTGTTCTTGCAGTTGAAATAGGTGAGTTTTAAGAGCGCACTTGAATGAGATCACTGTGTCTTTGTGTTTAAGTTCAGTGGGTAATTCGTTCCACGTTGCTGGGCCCTGTTATGCAAAAGAACGTTGTCCATATGATTTCATTTTCATAGTGGGAATAATGAGAATACGAGTGTCAGAAGAGGAGCGTAAGTATCTTGCTGTTGTGTACACATGGGTGAGGTCAGATTGGTATGTTGGACTGGAGCCCGTCAGTGAAACGTAGCACAGAGAACAAATTTTGTGTTTAATTCTTATCAGTATTTCATGTGTACCTGTATATATGAGTGTTCATCTTGGATACTACTTTCTCTTACATGTGTACCTGTATATATGTGTGTTCATCGTGGATACTACTTTCTCTTACATCGGTACCTGTATATGTGAGTGTTTATATTATATACTACTCAGTTTTACATCTGTACCTGTATATATGAGTGTTCATGTTAGATTCTACTCAGTCTTACAGGTGCACCTGTATATATGAGTGTTCATCTTCGATACTACTTTCTCTTACATGTGTTCCTGTACATATGAGTGTTTATCTTAAACACTGCTCTTTCTTACATGTGTACCTTTATATATGAGTGACCAGTAGTCAGTAGTACAAACAAACTAAACCCAGATCTTCCAGCGCATTATGCAAATGCAGGTTAGGTCTATTTTTTGCATTTGGACTCGACTTATAAGCGAGTACAGACGATACAATGAATGCGTGACATATTTGTAGCTGTAATACTTGATTCTAGTTTCTATTCTCTCTTGCTTTCTTTGTGCTCCACTTTCTGCGTTTCATTTGCTGAGGTAATTATCTAACCGTTAAAACATTGGTGTATGTATGTATGTATGTATGTATGTATGTATGTATGTATGTAAGAATGCATGTATGCATGCATGCAAGTATGCATGTATGTATGTATGTATGTATGTATGTATGTATGTATGTATGTATGAGGGGGTGAGTGATCGCCCACCAGTTATAGTGTTTTGGTTATCGTTATCTTGGAGATGATCCACCAACGTGTTATTGTTCGGATCGAGTAAACAATAAAATAAAATATGAACTTAATGGATGGAATGACAGAGATATGAGGAAAGATATATAATAGAATAAAACGACCCCCAGTATGTAAAATATAACAATTTAATGAAGTACATAAAAAAAAATGAAATTAAACATGACATTCCAATGATGCACTTTCTCTTCAAAATAGAGTTACAAAATTTATGCGAAATGTAATTAGCCGTTCTATTATACCGATAAAATAAATTTGATCGAACTCAAATTGCCTGCATGTCAGCATAAGCTGGTGGCTTCCGGTCCTTTCCAAATCACTGTTGCTGACATGTCAGCGTTGCAGTACTCTCTCTCTCTCTCTCTCAACCTAAACTTGGTGTGGTCTGTACTCCTTCCCACTGTGTAGCACATGTATGGCGCTATTTTTCCCCCTTCAAATAAATATAATACGCAGATTAAATATTTATCAGATTTTCCATTTTCTGGGATCGAACAATATTCCAACTCTTTTTACGTCAGATATGGTCTTATCGATATTCAACAGAACTAAGCTAATGTGGTCGGTTCCCATCTTGATACACACACACACCATCGAATTAACATAAACTTAATGTCTTTATCCCGGCTGCTGGCCCCAGTCCTAACTCGAACTAGACCTCTTTGATAACTACTACGCCCCACTGTGGGCTGTAAATACCTAGCTCAACGATGTTGGTCGAAACACGCCGATTTTTCTTCAGTTAAAAGTGTTTACAAACAACTTAATTACAAAATTTGAATTAATGGACTTCAGTCCTTGTCCTAACTACGTTACTTGCTAATTCATTGGCACATACATAGTAAACTCAATTCTCAACATACATGTTACATATCATTTAAGACAGATAATTTAATTCTCACAATTCGTATCAGAGTAATGCATGAAATACCTGCAATATATGATTTATATTACATATAAACGATTAAATCGGAACACATTCATATCAATGAAATAATTTATGTCATTCTTACAATACATGAATAGCATACATTCAAGAAAATGAATGAATGATTTACTTCTGAATTCGAGGAAAATTGAAGTAAGAATTTCAAACCGAATAAATTTAACAAATAATAACAGACCTACATCAATAAACATATTGTATGCAACTAAGATAATACCTTTGGGGCTTTTCGTAACTCTCCCGGTCCGCCTCGGATGCGGGAGGTCGCTGGTTTGGACCCCAGCCGAGTCATACCAAAGACTTTTAAAAATGGTGTTAGCAGCTGCCTCGCTTGGCGCTCAACATTAAGAGGTTATTGCTAGGACTGGTCGGCCTTGTGTCAGGATAATGTGACTGGGTGGGACATCATGCTACATGTCTACGGCATGATGCCCCAGTGCTAGACATCAGTATAAACGGCCTCACTGCGGATATCGTAGCGATATAACTGAAATTTTTTTAAAGCTACGTTAAAAATCCAAATCACACACACATTTTCGAGACTCGTTCTTTCTATATAGCCGAATCTTTATTTCCTTGTCTCTCAAATTCTTCCAGACCCCCGATCATTGGACGATTTATTTAACGAGAAAAATTACTTGCCTATTTCCTTGGAGTTCCTCAGACTTCCCTTTCGGCAAAAAAAACTTAGACTCCCGAGTTTCGCAAAGGAAATTACTTAAAACATTGAATTTCGTCTGGGAAAGACGATCCCCCTAGTTTAACTCAGCCAGCCAGGATTAACTTTCTCTAACCGCCAAAATTTTAACACTCCTATTGACGTCAAAATAATTCTCTCTAGTCCACCTCTATTAATAAATATTACTGGTCATTTTCATTGTATGACACTTATTTCCAAATGGCAAAACTTGTCTTTGGATTATCTCTACTTTGTCATTTCCTCTACTCGATCCTATGTTAGCATACCTGTTGGACCGTTATCCTAGCGTATCCTAATTAAAATTCAATGATACTTCCAAACAGAGCATAGATTAACCATCCCAAGCTACCAATTTATTGCGAGCCTAGCCCAAACGTCAATCTTAATAGTTACGCGTCATGCTGAGGAAGACAAAAGTGTGCTGCGACTGGATGAATGGATGGATGCATGCATGACACTTACACAATAGTATCTATAATCTTAACTTCGCCCGTTGCCTATTCCAAAGTGTAAACATCAATATTTTAATGAATATGTTTGATTAGAATGGTTGTTCTGTTATAATAAAATGTTGTGGAAATATGTGTCTGAGGGTAGTAGTTGTACTTCAACTGTAGATAAACTTTGCGAGATAGATATTATCTGCTATTATTGTATGTAAGTTCCAACAAATTATTCAATATATTCTGAAGGTGGTGAGCTGAGTGGTCTTCGAAGTCAATTAACCGAATCGCAAAGAAAACCTTACCAGCCATGGGTGTGCAAACTCGCTTTATCTAGTGCGGCGCTGGGATCAAACTCTGCCTTGATAAGTGACCTACAAAGATTGAGACAAGGACTACACTAATATTTATTTCATTATAAGATAATCTCTTGTAAGCTGACGAAACCGTCAAAATGGTGGTCTTTTTATGCTATTGTGCTTGATATTGTTATTGTTGTTTACATTTTCATCATATTTTTATTGTTGTTGTTGTTGCTGTCTTCATCATCATCATCATCATCATCATTCTTATTGTTCTTGTTCTATTGGGGTTTAGCGCCATTTGTCAGCTCAAGATAGGCTATACGTGGTAGCCAGTATAACTGGTGGATAAAGAACCAGGGAAAGTCTTGGTAAAAACCACCGACCCACGGTAAACTACTTGCAAGTTTTCTCACATACCCACGATGGCCGAGCCCGAGACTTGCAAGTTTTCTCACATACCCACGATGGCCGAGCCCGAGACTCGAACCCACGCGGACATAGTTGATATGACTGTGATCGGTTAAGGCGAGCGTTTTAGATCACTCGGCAATCCAGGACCACTCTATTATTATTATTATTATTATTATTATTATTATTTCATAATTGTGTAAGTCATATAATTATAATCTTTATTTCGAGATGATCGATTTCTTCCACTATGGACAAGAATTGAAGAGAAATGTGTTTTATGAAGCTGGTTTCATTGCAATGACAATTGGAAATTTTAGAAATATTTTCCCAATAATCTAGAGTAATAATATTTTGCGTTATATGGTTATATCCTGTACACTTGGAGGCTCTGTGACATTGTCTATGTTTTTGTACGAAATGTACTTTTAAACATTCAACATTGTTAGACTTTATATCTAATAATTATACGGAGAATGCAACTATTCTTATTTGAAGCACGTGTTATGAGACTTTATCTTGTATTTTGGAAGGCGTACACGAAGATACGTAATAAATGCATAAACTTCAGCTGGACACTGTCACTAGTTCAATATCGATGACGGAAAATATTTATTTAATTTTCTTTGGACTGTGGGACATATTTATTATCTAGCTGGGATGAAGTAGTGACTAATGTACTTGATATTTTAGCTGGCTAAATTTTAATGTCTCTTTTTTCGGATTATTGACCAAATTTACGCCCGTTCGGTATGCTCCAATAAAAGTGAAAGATATTGACTTAATGTGAAATAAGCTATTGAAGAGAGATTTGTGTAGTGTCGCATTTATAATATATGCCACAATACTTGTCATTCCAAATACAATAAATAATTTATATTGCACTTAGGATGGCCATAAAAAAGTTCTAAGCAGTTTCCCCAGGGTATATCAAAACAAAAAGTTATGCACACAGCTTACTGCTTCTCTTACCGTCTATACTCGCCTATAAGTCGAAACCAACTGCAAACTGCACAGACTCATAATGCGCCGGCAGATATTGGTCTGTGCAGTTTGTTAGGAGTAGTCAGTAGAATAAACAACATAGACCCTGACCTGCAGGCCCAATGTGCTACGGCAAATCGGGATCATTTTTTTTTTCTTGTAGTCTGCCTCAACTTATCAGCGATACATTCGTACCTATATCTTTTTAGCTACTGCGAATTTTGTTCAGGGATACTTTTGCTATTAAAGTACCGCCTTAACATTTCATTTGATAAAATCCAGGTACATTGTCAGGTATTTCTAGCTTGTGTAGCATGCGCCTAAAAATATTATTGGTATATGAGATTACGTATATATATATATACACATATATATATATATATATATATATATATATATATATATATATATATATATACTATATATATATATATATATATATATATATATATATATATATATATATATGTTTATACCACATACATTAGAAATAACATGGCAATTAAAGTGTTGGTATAAAGCAATTTGATATACCAATACTACTAGTATCTCAAAGTCTGATCCGCCCATGGCGCAATAATACGCATATATAAACATTCTAGCGATCGTCTACAGTTGATTCTGGATCAACGATGAATTTCCACATATTAATCATTAGTGACGTATGAAAATAACGATAAAAAGTATTAATAATCCTCGTTTTCTAAATGAATTTAATATGGTACACATTTTCATCATACACCTTTCTGATTTCTGTTACCCCCTCCTCTATTATGCTTAACGGACAAACTACGCAGAAATGTGGAGTGAGAGAGAAAAGGAATTTGGGCTGGATTAAAACCTTGAAATAGAAATTATACCAAGTAACCTACAAGAATATGGTTCGTCGTAACGATACGTGTGCACTTTCCTTGGGATTTATCTACAGTGTTTATCAATGATACAAAGTTGCAAGCCATGTCGACATTATACAGTAAATTCCTCGGTTACGTGGTACACATACTGTGATGTACTTAATGTTTTGTTTTTGTTGTTTCTTAAACATACTATAATGTTCTAAAAATCGATTATTGTTAATTAAATATGAAAATGTCCAAAGCTCTCTCTCTCTCTCTCTCTCTCTCTCTCTCTCTCTCTCTCTCTCTCTCTCTCTCTCTCTCTCTCTCGGACCATCGTAGAAAGATACGGGCTAAAATCTATGAAATGACGAAAGTAGAGGATTTTCGTTTGTGTCATCCCACGATATCTCTGGACTTATGAATGATGGTAAAAGTTAAGTCAAACCGACCAAAGGATGAGAGAGAGAGAGAGAGAGAGAGTTTATGGTCGGTGGTACTGTTACTAAAGCAGAATAATGACTTAGATCAACTGTAAATATATTAAAATATTTTAAATACCTCTTGTTGGTTCGTCATTTCGCTTAGTTTCTATTCCACATTAATTTCCATGAGCCAGTAGGTGAATGGCTTAGCGTTCACGTGAATGGCGTAGCTAACCAAGTGTTTGTAGTGCTCTACTTTTATTATTAAAACCATCTTTCATGTTTAAATCTTAAGTGTGTATTATATAGATTTAATCAATGTGAAGTAAAATAGAAACTAAAAAAAGAAACCAATCAACTTGTCAATATGCAATATATATATATATATATATATATATATATATATATATATATATATATATATATATATATCTATATATATATATATATAGATGAAACTAACTTCCATTCACCAATTATGTATAATTCATAAAAGAGTTCTCTAGGAAAACTCATTAACGAATTCCATTTGTGTCTGAGAGTAGCTAAAAGATTCCTTTCTAAATGTTAGTTTGTTATATTTGTGGTCATTCTTTCTTATGCTGTTCTTGACCCATTAGACAAAATAAATACAAAATTAATTAAAGTTATTTAAACAGAGCAAAAGTCTATCTATCTATCCCAAATTCCTATCTGTCTGTCTAATCTATCTATCTATCTATCTATCTATCTATCTATCTATCTATCTATCTATCTATCTATCTATCTATCTGAAAGATAAATACGGTTTTAAATTCAGTGATAAAGAGCAAATTTATTAAGTTCGTTACAACGTAAAGCTTACTCTTAAAACAATAAAGACTGAATCAATCCTGCGCAAATATAAAGAAGGAACATGAGATATTGTAGAGTTTATAGTGTTAAATAAAAACGTAATCTTTCTGAAAAATATATCATAGGTCACATTTACTCTGTTATGATTATTGCAAGCTAATTCTGCTGTTTTTATGTTGGGTTTTTTTTTTTTTTGATGATAGAACTTTAACCGCTATGATGACAAGACAGCATATCTGGGAACAAATAAAGTAAGAAAGAAATGATAAATAAATAAACGAATGAAAATACATATAATAAATACATAAATATTAATGGATAAATAAAAAAGAGACAAATAAAGAAAAATATGACAATACATACAAGAACAAAACACTAGATTAGAAAGAACTCTGTATAATAGAAGTTGTCCTCTTACAATACCAATTTCTCTAAAATGCAACATATTAGCCCTGGGATGTGTACCACAAAAATTAATAATTATGAGCATCCAAAATAGTTGAGACTGCGAATTCAGAAAAGCTTTAAATGGGTTGTCGTTATTGTTAGCATTGATCTTCTGTTTACATAATTCATATCTCTTGGAAGTGACTATGATATTGGCGAGGTGTTGTTTTATAATTTCTATTTATCAAATTCTTCACACGTTTGGCCTTTAGAACGGCTAATGTTAATAAAAAATGTCACTTTTTGTTGTTGGAAGAATATAAGTTCACGAGATTAGATCATCAAGTGTCTGAATCAGACAATAGATATATCTTCTTCTCTTAGTAAATAGCACCAAGAAAATGATGCTCGCACATCAAGTCATGCAGGCGCCAAAAGATGAAAGGGTTGAGAAGTCCTGCCAAACCGAGGAGATTGTCTGTCAAGGGAAATGAAATTAACTGTAGATTCTGTCAGATACAAAACCTAGTGTAGTAATGACAAATTGAAACACGCAGCAAATGCACATCGCGCACAATATATTCTGATTGTATCAGTTACAATGGGCATCAATTCTAGACAGCATGTATTGAGCCCAAATGGAGAAAACAGGCGGGCCGGTAACAGCCCATCATTTCAGCCGTATCCAGAACTGCGTCTGTCATTGACAATATCTTTATTCTCCGGCTTTAGTTTATTAAACTCCCGTGGAAATAATTTCCGAGGTCCATTTTCAGTAAGATTATTCTTCATTTAACATCGATTTTAAAAAAATTCAATCCTGATTTTAAATCTCTTTTGCTTTGTAAGATTTTAAACTACAATCTATAAGAAGGAATATAGATCTCAAAATTTAAAAAATCATATATCTATTCTGGATACGACCCTGAAGCATCTTAGCTGCAGTAATTCCTAAATAGACCACCACCTCCACCCTCACTTCCTCCACAGAGAAAAAATAGTTTTCATTTCTGTAAACAGTTCTCTGTGAATAAATGTGTAAATATGCAAATGAGAAAACGCCCTGTTAGCTTTCCTGAATAACTGATCATTTAACTTGAGTCTCTCCTCTCGTCTTTACGGATTCTTTGCTCCCTAATTGGCCATTCATCTAATTAGCACCAATATAAATGTGCACTGCGTGGGAAAAGGACGCGAACATAAATCATTCCAAACGATGGAAGCATCTTCATTTCACGTTTTGTTAGCTTTGTCGTATTAGTTCCTCAGATAATCAGGCGACATTCCAGACCCATCTGTAATCGTTCTAATCGTCATGAAAGATGGCCCAGGTGCGTGAAAACTAGCAGTCGAATGAGCGCCATCTTGAAATATATCCTTACCTCACGCGAACGACGCTGCCATTGAATATGCTGTTATAGGATCGTTAGATAAGATTCGAACAGTTTAGCTTTTGTCATGGGGTAATATATGATGTGGATCTCCGAGGCTACCACTATCATAAATATCAAGTCTTGAACTATGGCGACCTTTAAAAATATGATAGAGCGTAGTTGTCTATGGGGACACTTTGAAGTCGTCTTAAATTTCCGACAGTTTTTCAAAGTCTCAACTACAGCAAGGTAAAGTAATTTAACGAGACCCATAAATTTCCTTAACAAGAATCAAGGCGCGGCGAAGTCGAACATTTATTTTAGTCAAGTCAATTAGTGAAAGAATCAATTGCCTATGTGCTTTTGACCAAACTAATTTAAATCCATGCATGTTAAAACCATGAGCAATTTAGGACAATCTAGAATCTTTGCATATAACCAAGGGTGAATTTAGCAAAGCTCTAATGTTCGCCTTTTGTAGCACCGTTTGTTAATTCGTTCATTAGGCAAAGACATTAGAGACCCGTTTCTTTCGAAGTGCGATATTCCATTTCCCCGATTGTCAAAATGCATGCAAAAAAGGCACACAGCGTGAACGACACCATAGATATTGACGAGCCCTTAGTTGTGTAACAGAATCTTGTCAAAATATTGTCCGAAGTAAATTATCCACTTGAAGGTTCTATCGAATATTGGAAGGGCATGTAGTCACCAGCAGAGGCAACATTCTCTCTCTCTCTCTCTCTCTCTCTCTCTCTCTCTCTCTCTCTCTATATATACTTGCTATATATATATATATATATATATACGCCTGCTGCATATATATATAGCATATATATATATATATATATATATATATATATATATATATATATGTGTGTGAGGTGTGTGAGTGTGTGTGTGTGTGTGTGTGTGTGTGTGTGTGTGTGTGTGTGTTTCGATTCATCTTCGTCACTTTATTGTATTAACCGTGTTACTGTAGTCTTGCATTTGAATAGAATTTGTTTCTATATTTAATGTTTTCTTTATTTAACTTTGTTTTCAGTACATCCATCTTATGCGTACTTTTGATTCTGTGTATTCAGATTGCTTATATATTCCTTGCATGGCTGCTTTCTCCCCTGAGGAAGACCGTACATAGGTCTAAACGTAGGTGAAACCGTATTTCCCCCCTGCGCCGTTTCCTCGAAAAACGGGTGCACTACATCACAGTAATGTATATAGATAATGTTGCCCACATTAACGAAAAGCTTAATCCAAATAGACATGTTGACAGTTTTCTAAATAAACTTTTGTTTATGCCTTTTAGCACAAACTGTTCGAAAATGAATATTTTGTATGTGCAGAAACAAGGAACATTTTTATACAGTAAGAAAAACACTTGATTGGTACAAGCTATACAATGCTTATAATGATTTTGAACCAAATTATAAAGTTAAAAGAAAGATTAAAGTCAAATAACAAACAAGTAAATGTTTTGCTTGAAGTTTACGGTCTCGCTCTGTCAAGTCAATACCTCTCTGAATACAACCAACGCGAAATGACATGAACCAACCATAATTATGAAGGAATGTATGCATCTATTTTGTGCAAATATGGACAGCAGAATTTGAGCTCTTCGTGACAGCAGCATTCAACGACGAAGTCAGCTAGATCAAGACGTTGGAGTTTATGAATGATAAGTTAATTAGAACATAATTAGCACTGATTTTCATTTTCAAGAAATAATGGTCTGCACAACGGCATGGTGATGTGAATTGAAATCCCAACTTCTTTATATTGGAATAATTGTTCTTCACAGGGGCTAAAATGCAAAATAAATCAGTAAAATTCAGTGCAATGGTTTGTATGTGACTTTTTCACCGACGTAATGTAAAGAAGAACAAGCGTATATAAAATATATTATATATCATTTCTACTCTAATGACTTAAAGTTTGGAAGACGACTAAGAGGACCATGGTTTATATTACAATGTTTTCTTATACCTATTGTATTTTTCAATTAGATATTTCTGTCATCGAGTTCATTAGTCCTTCATTTACTTGTAATTACTACCTTCTTCTAGTTCTTGATCGCATTAGGGTTACTATTTTATCATCGGAGTTCACACCAATACAAGTTTGAAATGATACTTCCAATAAATCCTTAATCATCTAAAGCTTAATCGATTCAACGTTCTTTGGTGTATATGGTTCCATAGTTTGTCTCTGATTTGGAATTGCCTGTGACACTGACCCAACGTGAACTGATAGTGAATAGTCATAGGGTAGAAATTGTATATATATATATATATATATATATATATATATATATATATATATATATATATATATATATAAAGATATTATTCTGAAGGAGAGTAAACTTTGTTTTAAAAGAAAATTACAATGTTACTGATTATATTTTGATTAAACTTATGTCAGCCCGTATTTTCAATATCATCACATAAAGTTGTCAGAAAGTATTGTGTCATCACATCTATGAATGTTATCTCAAAATATTGTTTTAGAAATCGGATGACTTCCATATAATGGTGTTAAAGTAACTGGCATCTAAATGGGATTGTGACAATATCGCATACACAATAATATGAATTGATCTTTCTAACAGAGAGCTATTTTAGGATAAATATTGGGAATAGAAGACTCATTATTAAATAAGACTTGAATGTTATTTTTTTTGGATACAGTTACGAAATATTGTGACACGATGTATTTTATGGCGCAATAAATATAATAAATTATGTATCTAGACTCAAAAATATCATCAGTTTTTGTTTCACCCTTCAACACCATTTTAAACTAAACAAATTATACAAAACACTATGAAGTCGCCATGAATCTTCATTCAGCATGTTTATCGAGTGCAAATAGATTTCCCATGCCACGAAACATATCAAACCGTATTTTCTGTTTAATGAAATGAACTTAGAGTTCTTTGAAAGTTTCCCTCAAAACGCGCGACTAAAGGAGATGCGCTTTCAAGTGAATAAAAGTGATCTGAGTGGTTTTGACGGTACTTTCATCGGTTTCTATTAGAAACTCGCTGGGCTGGTATTAGCCGCGACATGCATGTCAATTTGTTTAAACATTACTGACTGTTTGGAATGCACAGTAACTCGATTTTGACAAGTTCGTTAGGCTTTCTGGAAGTAACGTGTAATTCCAGTCATTTGTTCATGTCAAGGCATTTCCTTTAACTTTATTGAAATGAATGAAATCAAATTGTCTCCATGTTTCCAGAAATTGATTTTCCAAAAGCTCCCCGATTAACACAATTCCTGCACAACACTGGATCATTTTCGCTCAAGAAACTGCGTACATGATTGAATATCGTGCCAATATGTCTCGCAGAGTCTGTCTTCCCAATATGCCCCACAATCTGTATCCACAGGGTATGAATTTTACAGGTTGCGATGGCAACCGTACATGTTGGATGGCTTGCAATTTTAGCTTTCAGACTTCATTAAGAATTTGATAGTAGTGTTGAACATTTGAGTAGAAGGGATCAATCTTTTATCAGTTATATATGTAAACTAATTGATCCAATCTGAAAAACTGCGTTATTGCAGAAGAAGACTCTAAAAGAAATAACCTCGCATATCTCATGCACTGATGCAATGCTAGAACGAAAACATATATATATATATATATATATATATATATATATATATATATATATACTGTGTAGAATGGAAATTCTCATATTCGCAAAACGCCGGATGTTAGGGAAATTCTTTAACTGCACAGAATCATTCATTTACTTTTTAAGAATGTGAAGGATGTGAGAATTCATAAAATCCACAAGGAAGTTTTGCACACGTGAATTCGGTCAGCTTGTGGGTATAAGAATATGAAACGTGTATTATACATCTGTGAAAGACGGAAAATTAACAATTTACGCACACTTAATATATATGTCCTATGTCGCTACGAATTATATTTTGAAAACTGTAAAATAATCAGAATGTTGGATTGTATAGCCATTGATGAAAACGCCTAGTGACAGTAACGGTGTTATTGCTTTAACTTAATATTGTTTGATTATTGTGGACAATAACTTCTAGAAATGTCTCCAAAGAATATTTCAGAAAAATGGGAGTGAAACTAAAATAATATCTTTCACATGCAAAACGTATCTTAATAAACGTTCGTGATTTTATATATCGAAATAAAACGTAAATATGATTTTAATACCTTTTGATATGCTTCAAGCACAAAAATTATGGATAATTCTTTCTTTACACTTTGTTGTATATCTAATATTTATTTTGCCATTAATGCGAATAGTTTCTTTGTTTAATATTCAAATCGTGTAGGTATAACTTCGGTGTCGTCTTTGCTTTTGGATTCATTCTGCTTAGTTTAATGACGTTTCTTGTAACTAGTATTAAGGTTTGTTTATAAAGTAAAATTTTCGAAAGCTTAAACTGTTTAGCTTTTATTCCTTTAGAAACGTTTTTCGTAGAAATATACAATTATTGTAAATATCCTTCAAAATATAACAATGCCCGTCTAGCTTGTTATATGTTGTTTTATCCAAACTTGTCTGAATACAGACTTCTGTATGACTTGTCTTGGTGGGAAGGGACGAGTAAACTTTTCATATTCCTCCGTTTGTTATGGAGCCAGGACATTTGTAGAAGCTTCAAAGAATACACTGTGGTTCTCTGTTCGTAGTTGCCAAAATACACTGTCAACAAATATTTCAGATGCAATGTACATTTATTCAGATAGTGAAACTCTTATATAACAGACTGTTTCATTTAATACGAATGTGTGATTTGAATATTGCTCATACTTACTTTCAGTCTTTCAGAGGCAATTACATAACAACGATCACTACACCAGGTACTTGCATTTACTCGCTTTTATGATCACTACCTTCGTGAGGCCATTAGGCAGGCTTGCAGTTAACATGAGAATATTATATGCAGGTTGCTACTATTCATCGGCTTAGAATATGTCTGTTTAAAAGTTATTACCTCTTTCTCCGGGATATAAATTTACTTCAAACTGAGATGGGACCATATTGCAATTAAGCATCAGGATCATTCCACGCGGCATTCGAGACATCAAACAAAAATTATCACATTCTCAGCGTGTTTTCCACTGCATGCAAAGACCATAAAATATAGCTATGATGCGAACAATCTTACAAAACAGTATGCAATGGAGAAATGATGTGCATAGTTTGAAAGGGAACCCTCAGAAATGAAGGATTTATAGAGCATTTATCTGTAAATCACAAAAGTAATGAATAATGATCTCTCACAGAAGCAAGAGTTATGAGTACAAATTAAGAATTTATCGACGGTTACAACACAAGCTGAAGACGTATCATGCTCATATCAAAGACTTTCTTCATTAAGTAACTTTTCAAAGGTTACTCGTCAGTGCAGAAACTAATTAGTTCCAAAGGCGTTATCAGGAAATATGTTTTTCAAGTGGTACCTAGCACCATCTGAAGCTGTATTGTCTAATAACTGACACCATTGATTTGGAGCTGTTCGTAACCCCTTTTAGCAGTACTCTATGATTGGATGCTATCTTTCGAATTCTGTTATATAATTCCAACGGCATTACAAATGCTGTTTGCAGGATATTTTTCTAAGAACTGAAGTTCACAAGATTACTCTGAATCACTGTACTTTTTATAGCCATTAAAAGTTCACTCTGACGGTTACTTTTCCACCAATCTGATTAAAATCAGATCTCAGCTGTCTTACTTGAAGATCTGACGACGGCTGCTTACGGGTCATGTTCTGGCGACCTTTGAATTAGCCAGTGGAAACGCAGCTTTAAAAAATCTGAAAGTGAATCAAATCGTTCGGTATACATTCGTTCTCTTCATACACACTGCTCAGTCTCCAAACGCAACGACAAAAGACTTCATCTGATTGGTTGATAAAATTAGCGACTATGGTAATAACATAGGTTACCAAAACATGAGCCCTAAACGGTCGCTGTCAGATCTTCATGTATAACAATGGAGATCTGATTTTAATCAAATTGACTTTTCCACATTAAAAACATTCCATTCCATCTTAAGTATTAAGTTTTTAGAATATCTATAATTATGTCATCTCTATGACCTGTTCATGTACATTGCAGATAGAGACCAAAGAAAGAACAAATAAAAGAAAATGAGACTAAGTAACACTTCGATTATATTATTAGAAACTGCAAACCCCTACCTTCATCTGCATTGATGTTTACTTTTCATTGGGTAATAATTTATGTTTGTCAGTGTTACCTTAAGAAACCTGATATTTCCTAAAAATTATTTTCCAAAGTCGCATTTTAGTATAAAGCTCATAATTGCCGGTATGCTTCGATAACCATCTTCGCTGGTCAAGGTTCCGATGTGATAACCCTATCTACAACTTTGCGTATCGAGCAGATATTTCTGTGCTTCGGGTCTGTGAATTTCATTGGATGAGGCATCAAACAACCGCATCCAATCAAAATTAACTTGTTCAAATTTGAACACTGGTTCTACATGATCGAGACAAGGGAGGACACAGCTTGAATGGACTGATAAATAAGCAATTTTCCAGTGCCGGCCCGTGTTTGCACAAAAATATTTCACTCAAATAAAACTGTAATGGCTTCCCTCTGGTACATAGTCATGCTTTCGATGTTTAACTTCTAAAGTATCCTTTCTGGGTCAATTGCCCCCACCATTTTCGGCCGATGTGCAATGCACCACGCTATTGGTCAGTTTTCATTACATACTAAAGGAGACAACTAATGAAATCCAATAGATGTCGCTAGGACAAAGCACCAATATATCTACTCGATCCGGAAAGGTGTAGAGTTAACCATATCGGAGCCTTGGCTAACGATGATGCTTCCATAACCTGTTTCAATATAAGAAGGAATACCAAAACTGCCATAGTTGTGGAGGAACTGTAAGTGCCTGGAATATCTCTTTGTGCAGTTTCTTTGACACATAGACGTATATATTGACACGAAGCTATTTTCTGTCAAGACCGTTTACGTGGTAATAATTAGTGTTGGTGAAATTGATACAATATGAGAGTTGACGTTATTTGATCATGGAAAATATTTTTTCGAAATTTGTAAATGTAGACATAGAGACTGAGAATACAATGGCAAACTAAATCATAGTGGACAATGGTCTTTGCCGTTCAATATGGTATAATGGTCTAACCTTTAAGTGTAGAGTTATTTATGTGTAATGTAAATTGTGGTTTTTCAGGGAGACTGAAAACTGATAAATATTACAAGGTGATATATCATCGGTAACCACATCCCGCTAAATACCACAAACTGACATTCGGTAAGTCAGTATACTCAATTAACCATGTGCAGTGGCAGTACAGATTGCATATGCGACACTGTGACGTAATGTACCTAAAAACCTTATGATAAACAAATGACATAAAATCTGAACCTATTTCAACAATTGAAACTTGAAATCAAAATGTTGTGTTTTGTATATTAAACAGTAAATTAAACATTAACAATTATAATTTTACAAATATTTGTAAAAGGTCAAAAAGAAAAATATACAGTCGTAAAATCATTGATAATCAATTCACATAATTTTGACATCGTTATGTAAGTCCCCTTTACTGTTTCTTTTTTTGTAAAAAAAAAATTGAATTTCAGATTTAATAGGATTTCAGAAGTAATGAATTTTGAAAATCGATTGCAAACTTCATTAACAGATTTGCTAGGATCATTTTTAAAAAAAAAACCGTGGTTACTTTCTGGTGGTATGAACTTAAAGTTTTCCGAGTCACACGATACAACTTGAAGCAATCCGAATACTTGTTACTAAAGCCTGGAAAAACAGCAACTGTAAAGAGATCAAGCAAACACGTCATGAAAGCTATGGACTGTAGAGTGGATTTGTCTTTGACATACAATTAATTTATTTTATTTATTTATTCGCGAAAACATAAGAAACGAATAATAAAGTCTCATTTAGCGACCACCAACAACAAATGCATATGGGTAATTGATATCATCCATGGATTTTATAAAATTTATGTGAGTCGAAACCTATACTGGACCCAAAATCAAGTCATTTGGTTCAAAGTCACGCTTGGCTCAATGTTGACGCATTGCACGGAGGAGTCATATTTGTCTAATTTTTGGTGAACCTCGACGCGGAATAAACAGAAGCCACTGCCATATCCAGACTTGTGCCTTAGAGAAAACTGAGTTCACATTCTTCAATAAAGGCACCAGATTTAGTCTGTTTAGGCCGAGTATTCTCTTATAGCAAGATGAGATTCACAGAGGGTATGTTATCGTATTAACAAAATATTTACACATTCTATCATTCTATTATTACATAATGTCAAACGTGTGATTACACATTACTGTATTTGTATGTATATGATTACACGTTACTGTATAATGTATGTATATATACACAGTCATTTTGCGAATATTGCCTTAATAGTACTTTGCCTTAGCTGGTACGCGGTGACTCGGTGGCCCAGTGGTTAGCATCATGGACTCGCAATCTAGTGGCTTCCTGGGACAAAATGTTGGCTACACCAGTCTAGTGGGCTGCCGTGGTGCGTTTCTGAGTAGGGAATTTTAATTCCACTGCCTCGACAATAAATAGTCATATATGTTTGGATATGCCTTGAAACCAATCACTCAAGTTAATCTCTCATACCCGCCCCTACCCCCGCACACCACCACCATTTGGTCCTCAGGAACCCTATACATTTTGCTTGATTTGACTGAGTTTTCGAGCAATACAGTGGAGAGATGACTCCCTGCCTTCACAAGCGGAAATAAAGGTTGCTCATAATGAACTTCATTTGACTTGCTAAATCAAGAAGGTACGAACTTACTTCGATGAATTGACGAGGAAGAGACAACACTTATACCGAACTGGATATTAACACATCACTAATAAGGACCGAGTTTGTACATTCCGGTAGATTTACGAATACATTGATGATGCATTTTTCATCATCCGCAGTAATTACGTTGTTTTGTTTAATTTGAAATACCTATCCGTTATTCTTCAGGCACGAGAAAAATGGAAAAAAAAGTGCATTGCTATTTGACGATCATATGAGTTTGTTAGTGCATTCATCATTAATACAGTGGGTAAGTGTCCTGTCCTTCATCAATTACAATAGGTACCTAAAGTTGTTTGCTCCAGTCTACCCGGATTTAAATCTACCAGCCTCGTATGTGGGCGTAGACTCTTCCTGTGACAGACTGGTGTCTTGTTAGTTATACTCCCTAACTTAACGGCATGAAAACCGGCAAGCACTGTGTGCCTTTCCTCAGACATTATCTTTAATTAATGCCCATTCATGTGGGCAATATTCTTTCTTATTACCATTAAGAAAGGCGCATGGGTACTTTCTCTTCGTTAAATAATGATATGAGATCTCAATGTTGTTAAGAAAATACATAAATCTGAACAGTGCACTATAAAGGTCAATCGCGACAGTCCAAATCGGGTGGAGTAAAAATGCTCCCGGAATGTCATATTCTAATATTGTTGTGATGTAGGTAAACATCGTTGCATTATGGTATTCAAGAAGAAAACAATTAAAGTAGACGAGTTAATTATATGATTAAAATCTGATCCTGCTTACCATGTCTCATTATTCTAGCCACTTTAGTCAGATGTAGGAGGCTACTTTATAACGAGAGTTTTGCCCTCAGAAATATACAAGTATGCCAGCAGAATTGCATGATATTCATCAACCTTCGTGCAACTCTTTTAGCTGCTACCTATTTCTGCTACTACGGCTGCTGTCAAGTTGAGACTGGCAAAAATGGAAACTGTACAATGTACGAGACAGAAGAAAAAAATGTGATACTGCATGGTCCGGACAATTTGTTGCGCACACGTTTATATAGATACAGGTGCGGAAAGCAGAAAACAGCTATTAGGTAAAGGATTGTAATGAAGAGCCAGATAATGATCTCTTATTAAATTTGAATCCTTTTTCAATTTATGCGCGATTCAGATGAACTCTTAAAGCCTGAATTTTCTTATGAATTTTGTTGAAGTATGCCTGTTAGTGTCTGACATCAGCGTTTGGTAAATTGCTTAAGCGTTTACGAGATAATGACTAAGTATTTTCAGTAAGTCTCTTCACATTTGAAAGAAAACATATTTAGCTCGAGTATATAGTATACTTAAATGCTAAAGAAAGTCAGAAATTGAATAATAATTTTGTTTTTGTTTGTAAGTTATACACAGTTACGAATAATTACAAGAAGTTGCATTTTAATCATTCACAAAGGGTGTTCGTTATTTTTATAGTTCAAAAGTGTTGAAAATATCATGAAGTCAGTGACCAATACACTTTCTTATTTTGGCTGATTGCGTTCTAATAAATCAATGCATATATAATACACGATGCTTACAAAATTTCTGGATTAGGATAATTGAATGGAAATTAATAAAACTCAATACTTTTATGAGATTTATATGTAATGGACATGAAAATAAATGAAAATACAAATTGGTCACTATCACGACATTCCATATTCCCGCGCTCCCCTGCTATATTCCACCACCACCAAAAACGGGTGTGGAACTTGAAAGCTACCAATTTACGACCTTGTGACTAAGTAAATGAGAGTTGGACATCGACCATATGGCGAATGCATTTTATATATAGTTAAAGGGTTGGAAACTCAATAGTTTATATGTAATAACTCTGGGGCCAAGTCCTTGGGTAAACAACGGGCCAATGTTTATAATATCTTAATTCGTCTTTACATGCCTAATATGCGTATGCGTAGTTACAGGATTTCTATATGGTTTCTAAAGTTGCGAACTGGGGGCACACCTGTCATTCCGGCAAGGTATATCTTAGGGCTCTCATTGCAACTCTGTACTTGATATGTGTCGACACCTGTGCAGCTTTTTTCATAATTTGGGGGTTAAATTTATATAAGAACACCCACACCATTATGAGCCCATCAGCAGAGAATGTATGACAAGTTTGAAACCCATGTCCGAGTCTACAGACCGTCACAAATCATATGACAGGTTTAAAGTTCCTATCTTTCACCATGCAAACATTTAGTGACCCGGTTGTATATAAATTGCAACACATAAAGGAAGTGAATATTGATAGTATATTTGCGAGGTGGCTTTGCCAGAGTGAAATGTACGAAGTTGAACAGATTTTGAAGAGGAAGAAAATGAATAGTGAAAAAGTTCTCGTGAAATGGAAAGAATAAAATGATATTTTAAGCAGCTGGAAAAGAGCTGAAAATATTGTCACCAAATTTAAGAAAATTAGTTTAGGTATCTTGCAATTTTATGTTTTCATGATTCTGGATAGAGCCAAATAAATAGTCAGAATTAAAAGAGACATTGCTCTCTTACAAACTTTGAATGATGTGCATGGTACATAATTTTACTGATCAATAACGGCATGCCATTGTCTGTTAAACACGAGCGGTAAATAAATGAGCACTAGGTGATTTTATATGGACAAACCTATGGTCCAGATAGAAAAACGAAATACAATATAACAAGGTGGAAGCAGTGAGTTAGTCTTTTACGGCTCACTAGTATCGTAAAGGTGGAAACATAAAGGTGAGGTAAAAGAAGACTTACTAGTGAGTGCAGTAAAACAAGGAGACCGATGAACAGTGACCAGAAATGAAATTTCAAAACAACCCCCTTTAATCGGTCTTCAAGCTAGAAGGCAAGAAAAATAATAGCACAATAAGACAAAGTTATGGACAGTACATACTGTGAAAGACATATGTTTTGAATTTTGTCTTCACTTTAAATGTCATAGAAACTTTCAACAGAGACCGAAGATTAATATATGCGTTGAAGAAACGAATGTTTCATATCACAGAAAGGGCGATCATATTAGAAATGTCGTAAATAAATATTTGGTGTCAGTCGGTATAATGAACACAACAAATGAATTTACTAAGCTTATACATAGAGAAATTATAATCTTTGAGTTAAGCAAGTGGCTAATGCTCGAATTAGTACAGCATGCCAGCATTTTATGATAAAATGAGCATACATGTTTGATTTGTAGTTACGTTGGCTCTGATAACTTGACTAACGTAAAGTATGATAAAGAAAGTCGTTCGCCTATGGTAGTAAGCTCTGAAAAGACCTGTATTGTCGGAAAGAATCTTATATTTAACGTGGATATGTGCGTATGCACATTATATACACATCCCCAGGGATGAAACCTAATAGCAGCGTACCATCACCAGTTATAAAATATTACTGTAAATAATGTTGCTTTTTCTACTAAAGAGATATTTTGTGGCACATGTGGTTACTCTACAACCTTGACATCAAAGGGAGATTCAAACCCTATTAAAGGTTTACTTCTTTTATTTGATTTCAGCTTTTAAACTGTCGCTTCTCTTATAGCCATGTCTACCACATTGTTTTGTCGAACACGTCAGCCTTCTTTGCGAAAAAGATCACTTCAGCCTTACATCGTATGCAGGTCCTTTATGACAAAATTTTGCGCGATAAACCAAGCATATTATATCTTATGTGCATCAATGAATGATAGCTTTGTTGGCTGTGATGCCTTCATGTTTGAGCATTAACCGTTATGATAATCAGAGTATTAGTGTCCTGGAAATCATATATAAATAGCTGTAACAATTTCTGTAATTTCTCAGTAGTAATTCATCCAACTAGCATTCTTTTCACAGTACTGATTTGATTGGTGTGTTTTGAAAATTGACCAGAGCATCAAAAAAACAAGATATTTTTCCTGCTAATCTACAGGTGGGTACCTTCCTTGTTAATTATTACTAAGGTGTGGCCATTAGCATCTAATCCATTAGCATATATTCTTTTCCAACCAGATACAAAGACAATCTTTCAAAAATTGTAAGGCATCAATTACTGAGCTCCATGTGTTTTGTTCTTCGCCAACGACAACAGTTTGTTGCTTCTCCAAGCTGTGGTCGGCAGGCATGAAAAAAGCATACCGGTTATTCTATTTCTTCCATAGAAATCAAAATATTTTCTATTTCTGAACTGAAAACTTATTTGGACAGTTTTATCTTTCTTTTTATTTGTACAAAAAATTCCTTTTAGCCTAATTCGAGGTGAATCAAGTATGACAGTTGCTAAATTCGTACCAACTGCCACACCAATAATTATCTCTCAATCTAGTGACGAGATCATTTAATAAAAATTTCGTTCTTGTACTTGTCACTAACGGCTTGAGCGATTGAATTTGAAGTAATTATATCGTACTGGAGACAAAGATTTTACACTTTGTTATCCTGTTTACTGCTTTTATCATTTCCGAGGCTTTTGCCAATGTAAATGTAAATTTCAAAATATGAGCAGGAAAAAAAAAGATATAAGAGACAAATTTTGTCAGTATCTGGAAGTCAAGTGGTATTGTAAACGTTTTACAATACACTGCATACTGAATAGTTTCTATACCAGTATTTTGTACATTGCCTGTCCCTGACTGTAAATTTCCCCATGTATGATTATGATACTAATGTCAGTAACACTAAGCAGTTATCAAAGTCTCTCATGCTAGTAGCACTAAGCAGTTATCAAAGTCTGTAATGCTAGTAACACTAAGCAGTTATCAAAGGCTGTAATGCTAGTAACACTAAGCAGTTATCAAAGTCTCTCATGCTGGTAGCACTAAGCAGTTATCAAAGTCTGTAATGCTTGTAACACTAAGCAGTTATTAAAGTCTCTAATGCTTGTAGCACTAAGCAGTTATCAAAGTCTCTCATGCTAGTAGCACTAAGCAGTTATCAAAGGCTGTAATGCTAGTAACATTAAGCAGTTATCAAAGTCTCTCATGCTAGTAGCACTAAGCAGTTGTCATAGTCTGTAATGCTAGTAGCACTAAGCAGTTATGAAAGTCTCTCATGCTAGTAGCACTAAGCAGTTATTAAAGTCTCTAATGCTTGTAGCACTAAGCAGTTATCAAAGTCTCTAATGCTAGTAACACTAAGCAGTTATCAAAGTCTCTCATGCTAGTAGCACTAAGCAGTTATCAAAGTCTCTAATGCTAGTAACGCTAAGAATTTATCAAAGTCTGTAATGCTAGTAGCACTAAGCAGTTATCAAAGTCTGTAATGCTAGTTGCACTAAGCTGTTATCAAAGTCTGTAATGCTAGTAGCACTAAGCAGTTATCAAAGCCTGCATTACTTGTACCGAACTCCTTTAAAGGTCTAGTAGAGTGTAATACACATTATTTTACGCTCGTTTTTTTTTCTCCGTTAACTTTACGTTGTCAGAATCGTTCAGTATTTCCCGATATTGCACCCTCGCGCTGAATTCATACTGAATGCACGCGAATAAAGGAACTACTTTCTATTGTAAACAAACAATTTTTTTCTGAATGAACTAAAGCAAATGTTTCATGGACTGCCACATATCAGCAGCTTTGGTACATTCCGCGTTAACTTTTTTGATACATTGTTTCAGATTTAGGCTAGCTATAGACGCCAGACAGGGTCCTTACAATAACATGCAAGTTATAAGACATAAACTGTCTTCTTTAGCTAGTAATAAAAATGGCAAAAATATACTTACAATTTTACATCCTGAATTTCCTCAGAATGTACTTTCGTAGTTCTGCAAATCCGAATTACATGAGCCATGTCATTGGTTCTCAAGGTTGATTATACATTTCGAAATTGTACTGTAATTTCGAGTATATTCCAAGTGCAGTTACATCCTCCTTACTGCATTCAAAACGAAATAAACATTCAATTCCACGGCGTCTTTTCGATAATTGCAATTGAAAGAATTCATATTTTTCCCACATTATGATCTGAATCATTCAATGACAGAACAGAAACACGCACGCCGATGTCAACACACTTTACGATTAAATTGGCAGACGCTGCTGGAATCCGATGTAAGTTACTTTATGTAGATAAATCCAGACCATAATCACGAAATTGCGTCGAATCGACAAAAATACCAAAACGTATTAATTCCAGATCAAATGGAAAAGTTGTTGCAATGCGCATTCATTAACAATATTACTCCAAATTTCAATTTTAAGTAGACCAAACGCTATTTTCTTTCGAAATTTCCGTCCAGCGCGCGACCAATTTCAAAATCTGTCTGGGCGGAGTTACGTGCGCATTAATAATGTTATTATGTAATGATGCAGCTATGTTTGTGTATTTAGTTTGGAATACGGCATACATTCAGTTACTTTGTTTCTTGTAGTGTATTTTTGTTTATATATTTAAGCCTTGGGTAGAATAAGAAAATGAGCATATAATAAAAAGGCTACTGCATTTGTATGGGAAAATATGAACTAGCTTTGTCGGATGGATATACTGCACTCACAAGGTCGTGCAGTATAGCCATCCGAAAAACTCGTTCATATTTTCCCATACAAATGCATTAAACTATAATTATATATCAGAATGTTCATTTTTCGCTAAATAACTCAGAAATGTGCATTATAAATGCATATTTTAACTCACAGAGAAGAAAATGAAGATAATGTATGCATTTATCGATGTTTAACGGAAAACACTCTGGAAATATGTGTATACTTCCGGTGATAATAGGATTCCGGAAGTGACGTACTGTCGGGAAGTCCTTCAAGTTTAGCGTATGTGGTGATGATGACTGAATTTATTGATGATTCAAGCGAATTTATGGCAAATTTGTCATGCTAATTTTCGTCGTGTGAGGAAAGTGATCCCCTAGAAGATGGCGAACGTAATGAATCTTAAGAAAATTCTGCTCGCTAAGGTTAGACAGTACTAATTTAAGCCCGAACGAGACGAGAACGTGGACGAGGACCCTGAAGAGGACAGGGCATAATGAGGCTGAGTAGTGCTTGTGCTATTCTTTCTGGTAATTACTATTATCATTATGACAATTATTATTATTATTCTTTCGTTAATGTTATTTCAATTTCATAATGAAAAGAGAAGAACACGAATTTGGGCGAAACTTGGATGTCTTCAGAGCAGATTGTCGTTTGGGCGTGGTTCGTCAGTAACTAGTGGTGTTAAAAGTTAAACACTTAAGGCTCAGACTGTGAGAGGTGTAGAAATAAATACTTTATTAACTTTATGACAAGTTTGTTCTTTTAAACCGTGATGAAATGCAGACCTCGAATGTACATTGGGTGTGATTCTATATCCTCCACAGATAGTAAAATTGAAGAATTTTATTAAAAAGTAAAAGTATTCATAGACCTGGTGTATCCAGATGTTCAGCAAGCATATATTTTCTCTGTGGGTCTAAGTGTATACTACTAGTGGCAAGGGAAGTATGTCATCCACTGCCTGTATTCATACTGACAATTTACCAAAGAGAATTAATGGAATTGGAAACAAGACTTAATTAGTATTCAATTTAACATGCATATAAATCATAGTTTAATGATTGAATGAATAATAATAACAATAATAATAATTTTTGTTGCGATGTGATTTTGAGTATGTGCTACAAAAAAGAGACTCTGTGTTAGCTTTGTTTGATTAAATTCTTTCAAGTTCGAGTTGCTTTGCTTTAGTTAGTTTCTCCCTTCTGTGTGTGTATGTACAGGGCCGGGGAGGAGGGAGCTGACTGTATTCCTAGTGCTCTGTTCACTGTCCAACTTTAATACAACTTTAAACATAGAACTGTTATATTACTATATGTGCTTGTATACGAGTTTTATCAAATGGTATCATTCAGTGTAGTAAAAATTGCAATATCTACATAACCTTGACTATATGTCACACATCATAACAGTGTGTGCCTCTCATATTCTCTCTGATCCATTTCTGTATCTGAACATGCCTGTCTGTAATAATAGTGTCCACCTCCACACTGTGGTTCTGCAGTTTTTATAGCTCTAGAAAGTCCCTCTTTCTCTATGTCATAACTACTCTTCACTTCATTGTTCTGAAGAAAAGAGAAGAAAAAAGTGTTGAGCGAAATTAATAATACTTCTATTTCTTGAAATGTGACATCATCTGTACATAGCTTAAATGTGTTTACCAACATTTTAAAAATGGAATTAAGCATAAGTAGATATGGTAGTCACACATGAAGTCTTTTGCACGTCTGAATAATAATTGACAGGGGCTGACAACCAATAATATAGCAAGATAAAGATGTATAAATATTTTACCCTTCTGTACAAGCTTCTCTCGGTCTACATGTTGTTAGGCCTGCCGTAACCATTGGCTTTTGTTGATCTGGTGTTCACAAACTCAGTTATCTGGCGAGAAAACACGCTTGGTACTGCATTTGGCAGGAGTCGTCTGATGATCTTAATACCAAGTGACTCTTTAATTTTATAGACGGTATCGAAATCGTCGTCTCTCAAATGGTCACTGCAGACTATCTCGCCTGTCACTGGTCGGATAACGCACCGTACCATCTACTGAATGCAACTAACAACGAAAGTAGAAATGCACAGTTCCCTACAGCACGTCACTTCCGCTTTGTCTTACGGAAATTGCCGAGCACGAAATAGGCTAGGAGCGTTTATCCTTATGTGATAAAAAAATCGATGTTTTGTGGTCATTATTTTCATTAATGATGAGGTATTTTGACATAATACCTTTAAAAATCACATCTAGAAGATTAAATTTATGATATAAAAGAAAGTTGTGTGAGCATACTAGTAGACCTTTAATAACTCTTTTAATATTTCAATCGTTTTGTTGGATTTCATCACTCGGATTTTACACAATTGTTCCACTTAAAATGGCAACGTGTATTAGCCTTCCATATATTCCTGTCTCTTATTCATGTCATTCTCTAGTGTAATTTATCTCCTCTTTTCGACTGGTTACGCGTGTTATTGTATAGTTGGCATTTCCTCTGCTCTTCCTCCTCAGGTTTGTATGGCTGGCATAGAATTAGACAATGTGCTAACTCTTTTTACATAAGTCTTGTGGATCTGAAATCTTGGGGGGGGGGGGGTCTGTTGTCGTCACACCGATTCTGCGACTCTTTAATTCAGTTAGTTTTTCAGTACCACTCTGTTAAATAGATTTAATAGAAGATAGTTTGCTTTATGCTTCCTGGGCGGTTGCTATGCCACTGCAACATCTCCCTGTACACACTATATAGCACCTGCAACAGGTCTTTGTACAAACTGTATATTACATGCAACAGGTCTTTGTAAAAACTGTATAGTACATGCATCTTTATACAAACTGTATATCACATGCAACAGGTCTCTGTACAAACTGTACAGTAAATACAACAGGTCTTGATACAAACTGTAAAGTACATGCGTCTTTATACAAACTGTATATTACATGCAACATGTCTTTATACAAACTGTATAGAACATGCAACAGGTCTTTATACAAACTGTATAGTTCATGCAACATATCTCTCCCGTTTAACACAACAACAACAACAAAATATGTTACACATATACCCTGACACTCTATCACTTTTCTGTCGTTATCTTTGATACTTTTGTTCAATCAGTATAAACGTTTTGTTAAAAAAGACTGTATCCGATCCATTAGAGGTCTGTACAGATATATAGATACTGAATCTGGCAATTCCGAGTTGTTGTTGGATACGTGCAAACAGCTACTCGAAAGTGTCTTTCTTCATTAATTTCTGTCGTTTTAAAAGAGACCTGATTTAGCTCTTTACTATCTTCACTCTGTTTATTTTCTTTTTGCACGACACATTTCACTGGGACTTGTTGCTTGTTTATGTTTTTAATATAATTTGAAACTCTAGCTGTATCTCTGAGACCTAAAATTTATACGCGAATGAAAAGAAAACCCCCCAAACAAGTTCTAAACAGATTTTTGTTAATTAATTTGCAATATATGAAAACCAAACGTAACTGTTGATTCTCCAAATATTAAAGAGGCATAAAAACAGAAAAACAAACAGACAAATAAATGACAATCAAAGAACGAAATATATTGATCATCCCCACCCCACCCTTCACATAATTCATATTTTAGAACAGAAAACAAGCGCTAATGCAAACAAGAATCGGATATAAAATATTTTCGAGTACTTTATGAACAAGATCATTAAGCTAAAAAAGTATTCCAGACTTGTTCTGACGAATCTTGGAAAAAGTCAACCAGTTGAGCCAGTTATATCCTAATGGCAATCACACAATGGCTGGACTGATGTCAGGTGACTGAATTTATTCCCTGATAATTCAAACATTGGAAACAAGATAGTCTGTTAAAAAAAAAAATTCCCATTTCACACCTTGTAGCGCAGATTTATGGCTTGTACCATAAGTTTCTCCACAAAACAGGGCGAAGACAAATCTGAAGGGATCGTTGAAGCCCCAGCCATACGGGTTAGGGTTTCAACGCGTACTAAGAGATTATGCGACCATTAATATCAAAGAAACGAGAAATGAATAATTGATATTCTTACATACAAACAATACAAAACTTTTAAATTTCTAGTTGCAGTTTAAAGTTTCCCGTTGAAAGAGTTACGCTGCTATTTTGACTTTACCTGTTCCTTTTCCTGGGCGGCTCGGGAAAAGGATAAGTATAACAATAAAAAGAAATCAATGGTGAGTGAAATCAGATACAAATACTTGGATACGGCCACCTTGACACACCTCGTCCAAAAGTTATATTGATATTTATCAAAGAATATGAACCGCTTATCACATATAGTTATACAATTTTATGAATAACATCCTGTTGCAGTTCGTCCTTTAAATTTAGTCTGTTTCTAATGATCGTTTGATTTTCAGTTGGCAAATCAAATTAACCGGCATACAAGAATAAGGCAACCGTGAGGTCCTTCTATTATTTGAATGGCCTTAAATACTCTACTTGAGTCACACATCTTTTGAGCCAGGTAGAGCTGAGCTCCCTTACGTCTTGGGGCTTTTCATCTCTTCTCATTACTCATACCTTTTTGCTGTTGTTGTTGTTGCTGTTGTTTTTCTTTTTTATGACACATTCGTCTATATCTTAGAAGACTTAATCATTTGTTTAACTGTGGTCTGAGTGGAAAATGCATCCATTACAAAGTACACGTTTATTTTGCATTATGTGCTGTGTTTTATTTATTCTCTTTTGACTTTGTAAATCTGATGAAATTGAATGTAATCACGATAGCACGCAATGCTAATTCTACTACACATTTGCACCCATCATCCTGTTGTAAAAAATCATCTGACAACCGCCTCTCGAATTCTCAGTAATCCCATTAAAAATCTCTTGCCCACAGGTTGGCGTCCTTCATTACTGGCTTATTTGGACTTTATTAGACTCCAGTAAGGATTGTTTTCCTACAGTACTGATACACGTTTGCAAATTATGTATTTCAATTTATGACGTTTGGAATATTACAGTTATCATTACAGATTATGTCCAATTGTTTCAATCCATGTTATTATTTCTAGAAATAAATGTTGGTTCATCAGGTAAAAGTATCACACGTTCAAAGTTTTCGCATTTGAAAGTAGACATACAAATTCTAAATTGATTTCACTAACTCTGGTATACCTTTATTTGTTAGATGCCAATAAGATGCCAGCTGTTGCCATCCATGTTACTCAGTGTAATTGACTCTACCATAATTCCATATCACACCTGCTCATTATCTATTAACAATGGCATCAACGTCAAATCTAAAAAAATATAGTTCGCAAAATTGTTTAGCCGCCTCGATGTAACAGTTGTTTTCGTTGCAGGAGATCTCTATAATGTTTTGGGCAATGATTAGTTTAACGTTAGAGTTAAATTATGTTTCAGTACAAGAATATAGTGCATCATTTGTTAGTTAATTTCTGTTCTTTTTCTGTGTTTTTTTAATAATAAAAAAATATAATGTTCCTTATTTTGCATATTTTCAACTAAGTCATGAATAATTCATCATTTTCCTTTGCATGTTTCTGTGCTTGTTTATTTACAACTTAATTCCACTTTAGGTTCTTTATATTTCGTATCATATATTTCTCTTATGTTATTCTAAATTTCCTTTTCGAGTTCTTTCTTTCACACCCTTTTGTGTACAGTCCAAAGATATTTATTAAAGAGACAGCGAATATCACACACCCGTACGTTTCAATGCACACGCTGCGGATATACCACTGTACTTTGCTTCAAGTTGTTCTTTTCTCCATTTCTTCTGTGTTCTTCTCTATTTTACAACTGCAACATTGTATAATTCCTGCTTATTTTCCATACTAAATTTACAACAGCCGAAGTAACGCTCAAAGGTAGCAATGAAAAGATATAAAAATATGGTTGATGATTACCCGCACCTTTGTCCTACATGTAGTCCACACCATCCCCACGCCCACCCCATCGTCTTCAAAACCTAACGGTATATCAGTTGGATGTCATTTCCATCATTTATACGCACACATTTGTTTATCTCACATTGATAGATCCGTGATTAGTCCCGTCAGATTTATCACTTTAAACTGTGATCTAATCAGCACCACATGGCAAGATTAGAGAATCGAACATCTACCTTGACGTGGATTTGCTTACATTAGATTTAACATTTCACCTGTAGCTAAATTTGTTGAGTTATTGTTATCTACATGTAGCCAGTGAATATGTATGTGAATTTAAACTTGCTGTACTTGATTGGCCTTTTTGGATGGGTGTTGGGTTAGATATGGGTGTGTGTGGAAAGATTCGGAATGGTCTGAGAGAATAGCATTGCGAAGCGATATAAACCATCACTTTTTAATTGTCCTACTACGGCGATCCAAATCGAGAGGGACAAATCTTACTTTAAATTAAGTATTTAGGTCAACATTTGTAGTCGAGCAGATGACCAGAGACTTAGGGTTTAAACATTTATCATCAAAACAAAAACCAATTTGTCAAACTTTACCTTAGTTGGCTAATATAGGTGCTATTGTACTGAGGTACATACATACATACATACATACATACAAGCTTCTTATCCCCGAGCAGCAGACAACCGAGGGCGCTATCAAAATTGGAACATCAATTTTAATGTCAAGCAGACCGTTTTCACAATAAAAGAATTAATAAAAAAAAGATCAATTTGAGAAATAAACGTCTTCTAATAGTGAAGATTTCAACCCCACCCCTATCGCCCTTTTCCAATACACTCCGAAAATAAGTAGTTTCCATTATTGACAGCAATATGCTGTGATAAAAGGAACTCGGTACCGATCTAGTTTGTCAAGACAATCAAATTACAAACACCATGAGAGATAAAAATTTCCATTTTCAAAAACAACATATTCTTTCTGTCTTCTGGAGATCCATAAATTCAGCCCTTTCATCAGAATTCCCGGTCTATTTTAATTTTAGAGGAACGCAATTTAATGCATTAGATTGTATAGCGTTAGCCATAAATACAGTTGCCGTCGCATTGACTGACATTTCACCCATGGTATTAGGTTTCAATATTGCTGCTTTCTTTCCGTGCCTTGATTTACTGATCGCTATGTATCATTATCTATAAATCGAAGCTGCCATATATTTTTCTGAACAATACTTGGTCGTGATATGTCGTGGCAACTACATCAAATATATTATAGGAAATTCACTATCTCAGGAGACAAGAACGACAAATTTGAAACCCAATCTTAAACAGAGAACTTATTAGAGACCTCGGTACATAAATCAAGAATAAATTGGACTTTATCTTGCAGGTTGCGATTTGGCTGCTATAAAATAGGTTGTCAAGAAGACTGGGTATGCGTGGAAAGAAGTCAGATAAAACTAGGAATGGAAGTATACTACGAGAATTAGTCATCGAAATAAGTAAGGAAAATGCCAACAAACAAAGTTACATATAAGAACATTACCGTATAATGTTGTAATTATATCTAATGCGTAACTACTTAAATTTCGGTTTAACAAAATATAGCCAAAGTAGAAAAGAAATAAAACACCAAAAATTGAGATATATTAATCATACATCCATCGAGGCTGATACCGCCATAAAAAAAAAAAAAAAACAAAAGAACAATAGCCATCAGAAGAATAGCTGATTACCCTGACCTACTGTAGCTTATTACAAAATGTAAAATTAACATAATATTGCAATTTCACATACAATATAGCTTTGATCATTTATTGATCAATGGCAGACTCAAGAGAGATGCTTAATGCAGCTGTGAAGTTGATGAACATTGGGTGTGGGGAACGAGTGACGCCCAATTCGCAATTTTAGCTCCATTGATCTTGACCTCTGATTTGTCGGATCGATAATCAACAGGAAGGGGCATCTGCATAAGCGTAGACTACGTGTGAAATTTATGGAAATTGAATCCAGGAATTTTTAGTTACTGAGGAGAAACCAGCTTGGCCTCAGAATGAAAAAGGAGTGGTCCCTCTCCATGAGTAGTCTATTTATCGAGATTGATGAAAATTAAGCTAAGGACACTTCATGTTATCTTGCAGAAAGTAAATTCACATCTTTAGCTCCAGTAAAATTGATCTACCCTTATCGAAATCAATGCTAGATGAATATTTAGCATGTAGAAGTGCTAGACAGAAATTAAGCATGTAGAAATGCTAGACGAATATGTAGCATGAAGAAGTGGTAGACCAATATTTAACTTGATAAATATTTAACATGCAGAAGTGCTAGACAGAAATTAAGCATGTAGAAGTGCTAGACGAATATCTGGCATGTAGAATTGCTAGATGAATATCTAGCATGTAGAAGTGCTAGACCAATATCTAGTGTGTAGAAGTGCTAGACGAATATTTACCGTGTAGAAGTGCTAGACGAATATTTAGCATGTAGAAGTGCTAGACGACTAAGAAAGATTTATGTATCAAGTGTAGCAGGAAGATGGTTACAGCAACCGCGTTATAACGCGACAGGAGAATGGACATATATCTACCTGAAATATTCCATATGTTGAGCTTAATTAAGTCTTGTATAATAGATGCAGTAATAAGTTGTGTGTTAATATAAATGGTAGGCTTCCAAATTCTTTTCTGAGCTTTAATTTGAGTGTTCTAAAATGTTAGAATATCTCTCCAATTATTTTTTCTATATATCTGAAGGATTTTTTAAAATTCACCTGAGAAAACATAACGTAGAAGTATCACTTTTGACGTAATGATTAGGAACATGCTATTGTTGTGCAGTTTAAACTTGTATTAAATACATTTGTACCCTCATTATTCGGCAGAGAAACAGCAAATATCTTACAGAAAATGCCTTACATTCGTTTGAAGAGTATTGTCCATAGCGTTAGCTGTCTCTAAACATAAATAAATCAAAGATTATGTTTGCTTGTCTGCTTTTCTTTAGAAAAAAGAAACATACAGGATCTGCATTAAAATGCTGATATAATTAAATATTTAGGTATTCATTTTTCTAGAATAGGTTAATTTTTCTAGAATAGGTTAATTTTTCTAGAATTGATTAATTTTACTAAAATAGGTTCATTTTTGTAGATTATGTTCATTTTACTAGAATAGGTCCATTTTACTAGAATAGGTTCATTTTACTAGAAAGGTTACTTTTTCTAGAATAGGTTCATTTTGCTAGAATATGTTCGTTTTTCTAGAATAGGTTAATTTTACTAGAATAGGTTCATTTTTCTAGAATAGGTTCATTTTTCTAGAATAGAGTCATTTTACTAGAATATGTTCATTTTTCTAGAATAGGTTCATTTTTACTAGAATATGTTCACTTTTCTGGAATAGGTTCATTTTACTAGAATAGGTTCGTTTTACCAGAATAGGTTCATTTTTCTAGAATAGGTTCATTTTTCTAGAATACGTTAATTTTTTTTACAATAGGTCCATTATTCTAGAATAAGTTCATTTTACCAGAATAGGTTAATTTTACTGGAATAGGTTCATTTTACTAGAATAGGTTCATTTTCTAGAGTAGGTTAATAGTTTTAGAATAGGTTCATTTTACTAGACAAAGAAGCATTTCATTAACTATGCAATTAAAGCATTGCATAATGTTACATAAAAATACATACTTTTTTCTCTTTGAATGGACTCTCGAGTTAATTTTTTACAACTGTTAAACCATCATTATGTGCATTGGGGTTATAGATAAATGGATATAATAGAAAAGCTACATTTACACATTTTTTAAAAATATATATTAAATTCAAAGCAACCAACTGAATGTTTCATAGTTTCTTGGAAATGTGTCTTTATATTTTGCAATTCACTTAATTAAGTCATGTTAGAAAACTGTATGTAAAACAATACTATTACTGACATCCTCGTAAGCAAAATGTATTGAATCAATGATTACTATACGTTTAAAAACATGATACTTGTCATGTCATTGGAATTATTTATTGATTTTGATTGACCATACCATGAATGAATATTTTGTTTCTGTAGCCACATTTGATGTAGTCTTAGAGTAAATATGGTATGGCTGTCGTCGTTGTCGTCATCGAAGTACTAGTAGTAGTAGTAGTAGAAATGTTGTCAATGCTGGTGATAGTGTGGTCGTCGTCGTCGTCGTAGTAGTAGTAGTGTGGTCAGTACTGGTGATGGTGTGTTTAACGTCGTAATAGTTTAATAGGTGATAGAAAACAGAATGATTGTAACTGTTGGTGGTAGAAGCTTTGAAAGCAATAAAATCAAGGGATTCGTCTAGGTTTTTCTTTTCTTTTTCTCTGCGATTTGCTTTTAATGCTTCCTAGGTTTAGTTACGGCTCTGGATTTCTAGCTCTACAGTTTGTCGCCCTGAACAGAATACCCAGCCCTGAAGAAACTAGATATTCAACAAGTCATAAATATGTACCTTTATCTCTGATAACCCCTCCACCCCCAATGAAACACAAAACACCCCCCCCAAAAAAAATTAAAAAGTAATGCTGTATTTCAAAAATCTTTTTAATAGTAATACTGCGAAATAGAATGTAATTATTTGCCAGATGGTCGTTTGTAAGCATGAGCACATCTTTTGATATGTAATTGATTATCCATAAATATCGACACTTTTCCAATGGTTCATCAACGTACTAGATCAACCCACTTCAGTTTTAGGACTGTCATAGTTTATCGCTGAGATGCAAAACCAAGCGAGATATTTCTTCCTGCTATCTTAGTGTATCTTGTTGTATTGGAATTATCAATGATATAAACTGCAAGGGATCCTATCTTCTGGGTCGTTTTGATACAGCTGCGATTCAGCAATTTATGGTCCTATGGGCAAGACCACTTTTATACGCGTATTTAAGTTAGACACATGTATAAAGGGACTTAGATTCGATCGTTCAGAAGTAGAAAAGGACGAGTACGAAGCCAAAAACACCGACATGAAAAAGAAGACATTGAAATTTAAATGAGCAAGTAGAGGTTGCCAGAATACTGTCTGTACTCACTTATAAGTAGAGTCCAACTGCAAACTGCACATACCCAGATCCGCCGTGCATAATGCGTCGGCAGATCTGGGTATGTGCAGTTTGTTTTGGAATAATCAGTAGAACAAACAGCATAGACGGTGATCTGCAGGCGAATGATGCTACGGCAGGTCATGATCTTTCTTCTTTGCAGTTTGATTCGTCTTATAAGTGAGCACAGACCGTATATTTGTGGTGAAACATTCAGTGTGGCATATAATTGTTTCCATCAATACCATATTCATTTGTTTTATGAAAAGAAATCGGAGCGAACACAAAATGAAAAAATAGCAAGTGGAGAAACGTAACATTGTCTGTGGAAAATAGGATATTCGGGACTTTACCATTGCACTAAATAAAGGGAACATTTCAAGTTCCACTTTAAACCAAGTGTTATTTAAACATTTGGATCAGTTTCCTATTATCGAATCGCTCTTATGACTATTTTAATTTGCAAATACTTTTAACGACTTTTTCCTCCTACCTACCCAAACTAGATGGCACATAAAACTACCTACCCAAACTAGATGGCACATAAAACTACCTACCCAAACTAGATGCACTGCAGATTCTTCAAAGAGGGACATGTCAGGACTTGGACAGTAGACTTGGAATAAAAAGAATCTAGGTTAAAGTATGGAAGTCAAAACTTGGACAGTATATATATGAATTTATGAGGGTCCGGGTTCAGTTATGAAATTCAAATCATGAACAATGGATATGAAATAAAATGGGTCAAGGTTCAATATGGCAGTGAAGACTTGGACAGTAGAAGTGCAGTAAAGTGGGTCAGAGTTCAAATATGAAAGTTTGGAATATTTCATGTTGTTTATCATTGTACGATACACGAATATATGAAAACAACTATAACACTTCTCATTAGTCTATAGGATGTATATCTATACCCTATTCTATACAGGTTTCTATTGTTCAAGAAATTCATATCTTCTATTGAAATGTCTTTCCCTCGTTAGGATATACAAATTTCAAGACATTAGACGAAAACAGCTTTGCAAATTTGAGTAGTGTCATTTGATTGATAATTATATAATAACTACCTATATACCGGTTACATATCACTAAAGTTTAAAATCCATAAAAACTAATATAACACTCACTCTGAATATAAATCGATTAATAGTAATGGAATATACCAAAGATAGAAAAAGTATCATCGATGATTTTTAAAGAATGGCTGTAAATTTAAACATGTGGCATGTGCACACAGTTTAAGATTGTTCTGCTAATCAATCATTCAATCAGTCTTTCAATCAGACTATTAATTAGTTCTTTACTGTTCCTTTCCTCTTTGCAACACGACCAGCAATCACCCGATGAATCTGTATTATCAATTGGCATGCTGGTAGACTCAAGTAACGAACACACACCGCGAGGATCTCCCAGAGCCTTCCCCTTTATACAAGCTTTCCGCAAGACAAGTACAGATAATCCCTTTGTCAAACCGGATCAAAATTATTGAAAGGAGGCTAGTCAACTCTGTCACATTGCATGACTATAAAAGACAAAGGCAAACAATCTGATGACAATTTGAATTATACGAACAAGATAAGAGATCTGGCAGCGTGTTATTACAACTCCCCATGCCAAGGTCGGATCTTAAAACCAATACCTGCAGTCAAGCCTTCACTTTGATCTGTCACCTCACTAAATCTTGACCAGTGTAAAGTAGACAGTGGAGATTTGTTGATGTTCTTGATAAAGAGAAAGAGGGGGTGCTTTCTAATTTGGAGTGGAGCAGCCGGTGACACACTTGTCATGGTATGGGAGGTCCAAACACTTGTAGCTGTGCATGGAAGATTCATTTGGACAATCGAAAAACAACATATCAGACAAATTTGTTCACAGGAGGCAACCGCTGTACTGATAAATCGTAAAAAAAAGCCTGGATGTGGGGTGTTTAGGCTTTATAAACACAACGCACAATCATAATATCAATTCCAGAAAAGTACGCTTCGTAAAAAGTGCGTGTCTTTGTCATTAAAGGAAGTTGCGGTCAGTTATGCAATGACCTACTTTGCGATTTAAGTATAATGACAATAAAGTCATTATATTGTAGCCATTTGCAAAATTATGAATATTCCATAGGAAAGTAGTTAATCTTTTAACGTTGATGTGCAGATGTATGATGATGAATATTAAGAATATGACCGACCTAGTATGGATTTGTATAAGAAGAACATAATAAATGTGCCTCGTAGTGAAAATAAAATTTTCCAATGAATAGTTCCATTTATAGTGAACTATTTCATCAATAAAATTAGTTACACTGTTATTAAGAATTCCACGCCATGGCAAATATCTTCGATTCGAGATGAGTGTTTATTCAAACACGAATATCAGCAATTCCCTGTTCTCCGTCTTTCTCTGCGTTATCCGGTTCTCTCCTTCTCAAAGCTCGTTTGCGCGAACACCTGAATTCTGCAATAGAACATGTTCGATCTTCCTGTGCGATCGAAGAAGTAATTAAAGATAAACAGCAAAAAAAAAAAAATACACTATAATTAGGTGGCGATAAAACCATTTGGACGTTGTCTTACTAAGATCGTTGTCAAAGTATTTTGTGACCATATTTGTGACATTGAGGTTACATGCATTTCGTTAATCCAGTACTTTTAAGATCATAATGGCAAGTACAATGACAGCTTAACACATGTTTGTTTTTCTTTTTTACTAAGATGGGCATAAAATCTAAGTCAACAATGTTGTTTACAAGTTTTCAAAAATTGTTTTCGTCACATCTGCGTAAGCATGGTGAAACAGTCACCACGTTTCAACAAAGTTAAAGCCTTATGTTAAAGTTAAAGTTCTGGCGTCGTGTCAGCAAAGTTAATGCTTCATTTTAAATCTAAGGTTCTGGAATCGTCATTAACAAAGTTAATGCATTAAGTTAATGTTAAAGTTCAAAATGTCGTCGTCAACAAAGCCTTATATTAAAGATTTTGCAAGTCAGATAAAAGTGGCATTACGTTAACACACGGACGCAGGTGCTGAAGAATAATTCTTCACACAGAAGATTTCCTTTGTCTTCACACACTTTATGTTCACGAATGTTAGGGGAGATGCAGCTAATTCCATGAAATCGGAAAATATTTTGTTGTGATAATGAATTGTAAAAATAGAGGAACTATAATTCACCCCACCTGCATTCATGTTCATTGTTGTTTGCCAAAATGTTCAGTCCTTGGATTCACAAGAGTGCTGATCGCCCGGTGGCCTAGTTTGTTTAGAGCGTCGAATGCGGGAGGTTAGTGGATAATGTGACTGAGTGGGTGGGACATCATGCTACATGTCTGCGGCATGATGCCCCAGTGCTAGACATCACTATAAACTGCCACACTGCAAACATCGAAGCGATATGACTGAAAAATTGTTAAAGCTACATTAAAAATCCAAATATCACACACACACACACACAAGAGCGGTTTTTCAGTAATAAATGGCAATTTACTTGTCTCCAGAACCGTTAATTATCGACATAACTTTTAACTCAAGGATTTGATTTCTTTAATCAAGTTCATATATTTTGTCTTAATTTAAAAGTTCTCAAGATCCCGATTATATGCTACAGACAACATCCAAGTCTGGCAAAAGTTACATGTTAAATGTTCTCAATATCTTCGGATTTCGTAACAAACGACACGTCTGTATTAAATGAATGCTTTGTAAGCATGACTTAATCAAATGATTTATCCGCAACCTTTAATTTTATTAGTAGCTATGACAAGTAAAAACGTATTGGTGTAGCTCGCTTCTTCCTTCAATCCCAAATCACAAGCAAAACGTCACGTTCTAGTCCAGGATATATCAACCCCCAACAGAGAAATATGTAAGACGAGATCGCTTTAATACATACAATTTTTTCTAAAGCAGTTTTAGAGTGTCAAGAAATTACATTTGGAAAGTTCAATGGTTCACAAGCTATTCTTGATACACGTCAAACAGTGCTTCTCAGTGATATTCGCCACTATGTAATGTGCCCTTTAATCAAAACAGTTTGATGCAGGTGTGCTATCTTCTAAACCAAATTCACATTTGTCAACGATAATAAAATTGATCAGAGCAAGCGGCTTATGACATTGACTAAAACTGTAAGCCACTTTGTCAATGTTATACATTGACGTATTTTAACATAGATGATAACTGGTTTCATATATTTCTTCAGCAGTTGCCTACATTCTGCTCCATCAGTGGAAATAACATATTAGCGATTCTTGAAGTCCTCGTGACAATCTGACTGGAACGTTTACCATAAAATGTTTGCATTAACGAAGTAATGAAATCGATAATAATCAGATTGTCCAGATGCAGTGCATCCTTCTTTAGAAACAAAAATATTTGTTTTTTGAGTATTTGTTTACATGAACAAAATATCTATGGACTCTTTATCAGCTTCTGTGGGAAATGGACTATGTATAAAGGAAATACTTTAAAATATATTCAGGGCATTTTCATTTTGGATTAATTATTATGTTATGATTAATTATTATGTTATGATTAATTATTATGTTATGATTAATTATTATGTACTTCTGAGAGAGTGACGTATGTAAGACGAAGTGGTTTGCATTTGAAACATGCACATTGGAGAGAATGTTGTTATACCTCTATGCTACTTTGATGTAATGTGGCTGACATTTCTTTAGATATTGTACTTATGGAAATTGTACATGATCTAAGCACACTGCTAACTAAAATGACTGCTCCCTTGTGCTTAAAAATCAGCCTGAATTAGTCTAAAGTACACTATCTTTAGCAGCTATTAAAATAGGGAAAATTAATTTTGCCAGACTAGACAATGCCAGCTTCTGAAAGTGCAATGAATGAATTACCAAATATATAAAATGTAAAAAAGTTATCGGCTCCTTTATTGCAAGTTACCTCTGCAGTTCAGGAAGTGAAAATGACCAAGTGGAGATAATAGGTTTTTTTTTAAAGGTGCACATCTGGAGTAAGGACAAGCTGTATACTCTAAAACCCATATTACACCCATCAATCATACAACAAACTAAAGAGAATTAAAGGTTCTTTGTACAAAACCTAAAATATACAAGGTCACTTTTAAATAGCCAGTACAACCAGTGAGAAAACCAGGGGAAATTCTTTTTCTTTAAAATTCTAACCGGTGCAAAATACGATACTGTAGAGCGCCACCTA